>JAIPRN010000175.1:73995-114946 GCA_025469175.1 Geopemphigus sp. TES_GeoC_2020
TTAAAATAACGTTATTACCGTAAAAAGGGAGAAAATGAATATTAATTAGTTTTATCGATTTCTTTATGTAGTCATCAGGAATTCTTGAACTGTCTTCAGTCAATGACGTAATAATTATAACAATGTCGAAAAATTATATCGTAGTAAACGAAAAATTAACTATTTTACGTCTACTCCGACTTAATAATTTCATTTATGAACCCCAATTTCGTAGTTTGAATTTAATTTTATTTAGAATTCGTAGTTCGTCAAAAGGTACAAAAAAGAACGAATTATAAGTCGATTAATTGAAATCTGTAATTCTAATTTACATCGTACATTAATGTTACAAGTGTCCTTCAATCATTATAGACACTTAGATTTTTTTTCAATGTATATAAAACAAATAATTCTTCCAAATTGTATAAATTTTTAAAATTACCAAAATGTTGCTCAACATTTAGTAGAAATTGTCGCGCAGGTATTTATAAAAATAAATATTTTTATATCCGGAGATGTGTGTGTGTGTGTGTGTGTGTGTGTGTGTGTATATTTGTTTACGAGTTAAAATAATCGATCGTCTCCTAGTAATTATCGCGTAAACATAAATACACACACAATACACGTTCGTAAAATTGTATTCTTTAATAACTAATAATTAATAACCGTTCAATTTTACATTTCTAAATCGACGTATTTAAAAAATTTGTGTTCAAAATAGATTCGTAATTATACTTTTTCAGAATGTGTCGCGATAACATTCAGAATAACGTCAATTATTTCGACAATTTTTAAACGTTTATAACGCGAAATTCGAATATATTTCGGTAATAAGTTAATATAAAAAACCATCGTAATACGAATCGCTGGAGAGGAAAATCGTCGCTGATAGATATAAAAAGCCATTGACCTCGGCAGAAATAATACTCTTCACTTCTGAATGATCCGGTTAATCAAGAAATCGAACGCGGTTTTTCTTGAAATTAAGGCTCGATCGTATGGCTATGTAAGACAAGACCATCGTTCAAATGGCCGTGATACAATTCATTTCATCCGATTTGCCGAAAGTCGCGGTTCTGTCGATCATTCATTGTGATTCACGAAGTCGAAATCGGGTCCTCTTTACTACACAACAATCTGTTAAATCAAATTTACATAGTTCCATTTTTCCACTATTTGGTCGTTGACGAGAATATGTACGATTATTTTCCTGCAAATACGTAATTTATAACGAATAATATTAATTTAATACTTATTCGTTATTTTTAATAGATTTTACTTTTTTAAAGTATTTTCCTTGAAGAAAATATCGACAAATTTTTTCTTCATCTTCAGATCGTTTATTTTTCGTAAGTATTCCAATCCGTCGTTTTATTACAAACCTCTATCACGTCGATCCATATCATAATCACTACGCCTTCCACTTCCTCTTCTAGTAAAATTACTTTCTCTGGGAGTACGAAATTCTTCTATTAAATAAATCGTATAAACTTTATAACATAAAACGAACAACGACAAATTATTTAATTCGTATATATATATATAAACAAATATTGTTGCGCAATGATAATTTCAAAAATATTATTTTCGCGAAAATTTTATTATAAATCCAAACTTACTTTATACACGTATGTTATTAAAAATTATTTTTGTAAAAATATTTAAACAAATATACGTTTACCAAATTCTCGTGGAAATTGTTCAAAATTTGGTTTATCGGTGATAATATTTTAGCATATAACGTTTCTTCATCATTAACAACATCACAGGTTCCATTAACGAATCGTTTTTTTTTTATGAAACATTTCCTACGAAAATAAACGAAATGTAATTTAAATACGGTTAAGTTTTAAATATAACCCTTACTTGTTAATTACCAGTCGACATTAAACTTTTCTCATCAACTTGATCAAATTTATGTCTTCGGCGCCAAGGGCCTATTCATCATCCATTAGATAATCAACATCACGTTTTATCGTACCCCTTTTATTTCTTGGAAATCTATCTCCTCTAGACCTATTATTAAAGCCTGTAAATAGTTTACTCGAAGGAACACGCAACATTTTTTGCCGCGATCGTTGTTCCTAATAACAATTTTTTTATAGATTAGTTTTAATATATATTTTACCGTTGTGTTATAAATTTCCTACTTGGATTCAAAATATTTTTTCTTTGTTTCTTCTCTAACATGATTTGCTTTAAATACTTTAGGTTTTGTAATTTATTCAGAGTATTCAACCACTTCGGTATCATCTTCGTCAACAATTTCTCCATTCTCTAGATCATTTTCGAACTCGTTTTTATAACTATTACCATTACTGAAACAATTACAAATTACACATTGACTAGTGTGCCTTTTGAAAGAAACGAATTGTTTTAAGGAACGTATCGGACCAAAAACACTGAACGTTTTTTTTTTCATTTCACGGGCCCTAAAAAATTGTTCATATTTAAATATATTAAAACTCGAATATATTATGTCGCTATAATTACGCGCCGAAACGATTTTATATTGTCGTTTATTCGAAGCGATTTGCGTTAATTGCGAAGCGATTTCTTAAAATTTTGCAAAAGTCGGGCGAATTAATCGTAATCAAACCAGTCATGTGGTTCCGGAAAATATTCAAGTGGATGACAAATGCGGCGTTTGGCGTAACGCAACGGGGATGAACAAGCTCCCTTCGGTGTCTCCAAAGCGATAATGAGTAAATTCGATAATAAGCCATCGCCATAATAGGAACCATCGGAGAAACCCGTTGTTCCCGTTTCGTCGTTGTCCGCGACGTTCGTCGTCGCCCATTATTATATAAACGTTTCGTCGGTAATATTGTCCGACCACGGTATTCCGCGGTATTTCAATTTAGAGGAGGCTAGTTTTCCGGTTATCCTCGCGTTCGCAATAACAATTAATAAATCGCGAGCCCGAACGTCGGAAGCGCGCGGTATAAATCTTTGAATTGCCGCGTTTTTCCCAGTTGTACGTCGTGGCATTCTCGAGACTCGGTAAACCATCGCGGCGCTATTCGTGTTTTCCCTCCGGACGGAGAGACAAAAAAATATCGTTCGTTGCCAAAGGGTCGCGGACGTTAAAAACAAATGATTGTCGAAACGACGAATTCGTTTTATTTCGTTTCTAGGACAACGTCCGCTAGGCTGCTAATATATATATGTATATAGGTATACATGTATGTACGTATACGTGCTCAAATCGAGAAAAACTTCTCTATTTTATATTGAGAAAAACTTCTCCATTGTTATTTTTACTTATATTTTTGCGCGTTTCAATCGCCTCTAATACCATAAATCTCGCTTCTAAAAAATGGACTATATGGGTAACAGATGTTACATTATTTTTTCTTCATCGTTGATTCATCCTACTCTCGCGAAGTATTTTAAAAGCATTTTGTTACTATTAAACGTACCAATAAAGGACCCCAATCGTACGGCTGATATTCTAAGGTTTCTAGTACTCGTATATAATCAATCTGTTAACGCGTCTTTATAAACTGTCTTAATTTATTCGAATATTCGCCGGTCGTTACTTCGAGATCAACGATGGATTTCACACGAATTTGGACTAGTACTTTTTGTTATTGTAACTAGACACTAACGCGTTCCACGCTTTTTTTATAATTGTCGGACGTGGTCTCTATGCGTCCAACGCAATTTAGCGCGTCTCCCGAAAGCGCCGAACGCATATAAAAAAATTGTTCAACTCGCGATAAGTTTCAATTATTACGGATTAGAGCCGTAAATATGTCCTGAAATGCGACCCATTCGCGATACTCTCTAAAAAATATGGGTACGCTTAATGCGGCCAATTTTACGGGCGGTACCATTCGATTGAACATCCGATGTCTGTATATTTTCGATTGCACTTTCGCTATTGAGCGTAATCATTCCCCCTAGCCTTTTGAAGAGGTATTTCTTTCTAAAGTCACTTTCTTTTTCACCGACTTGCGCGTCGATCAACTTTTTCGACTGTAGCCATTGCTCCAAAATATGACCCACTCAAATTCTTCTCCATACATATTTTGCTCATTTAATATCTACGCTTCCATTAATTCTATTACCGATTAAATTTCTTCGTACTCGTTCCATATTTCTCGTATTTTTTCTCTGCTTCTATTTGGAGAATATCAACATTTTCGGGTTTTAACATTTTCCGAAACCTCGTTATAGACGCATTTAGTTGCCCTCGTCGCCCGATTAGATTTGACAGCTAGCTCGTGCTCGTTATCGCGATAATCACGAAAATTACTATACCCTCTCTAACCGCGCTAAGAAAATAACTATCGATTTTTCTATACGAGGTACTATTCTTAGCTTTTTACTTTGAAATCGTACGAGACGTATCCACTCAGGTTGCACGTATACGGAATATTATTAAGTATAATAAATCGGAAAACTCTTACTTTCATACGCTTAAGTTGACGTGGAAATGTGTACGAGCCGAGTTCCACCGGACACTTCAATAATACGAGCCGATATTTTTTGCTTTCGATTTACGATTTTCAGTTACGTTGACATACAATGACACTCGCGTTGCAGTCGTCTGCAACTGTTTTTGCACGCATCTCTACACTAACGTCGCCGATATAGTCCGCTTTTTACGAATAGTATAGTGAAGTATTATGGTCCGATTAATTTAACGCGCTGTTTGGCATATTATAAAACTCTTATCAACGGATAATACGCATCTTTTACGGAAATCCACACCGCGACTGACTACAATATATTATACGCGGTTGGCGAAAACGTCTTTATCGCATTCGGGGTCGTAAATCCCGAAACGCGATAACGAACGGCTAATAAAAATAACCGTTTCGATTGGCTACGCGGCTGGCATCGCAAAATCGACGAAAATTCGGCGACCGGCGTACATTTAAGTGGCGACGTCGTCAGTTTACGTTTTAATAGCTCAAAACGCGTTCGGTGGCGGCCGTTTTGTCGTTGTACGCGCGGGCTACCCGATGAACCGGCGACCTGTTCACGGCGTATTTACTAACGACACGTCGACCGTTTTCAGTTTTCGGTCGCGTTTGTCGTTCCATTACGGCGGCTACCTCCGTAGCACGAACCGCGCCTAGTTGATGTCGTCCGTGTTCGGGTGGTTCAACTTCGTGACGATGGCGAATCGCCGACAAAACGCCTTTATGTACACGTCTCACCAGTGCGGTTTGACGTATCCGCAATACGTGCTCGTTCTACCGATAACAGTCTATCAACCCTTCGTCATACATACATCGTTTGCGTTCAACTTTTCGCTCGAATTGAGGTGAGCTTTTCAACGGTTCCCATACCGTTTCCGCACGTGCACGGTTCCTAGTCACTGTGCACGATCGTACTCAGCGTTCATCTAACGACTTCCGGCACCCTCGCCAGACGCAACAGTCCCCCTACGGCTATTTTGCTTTCGTTTTCGTATCAGCGTCGCGTCGAGTTCCGGTGGTCGCACAGTGCCGGTCTCGCTTCGCTCTATAGTCCGTAGAATTATCCGTTTGGCGTTTGTATGTCGTCGTTGACGGTCGGGCTACGAGGGCTTTTCTTTTACGCGGTATCGGCAATACCCTCACTGGCCCGGAATGCCCGAAGGCAGTACTTCGGACCAGTGAGTCGCCATCGTTTATTTAAAAGGCAACTTTACAAACATTGGATTAACAACTCCATCAACCTTAATGAGAAGGGCGAGCAACGCGAGGTATTCTCACGATGTTTTACCTCACCCCCTCGTACATTAAATTTAATTCATAATAGTTTTTAAAAACCAATACTTCTCAAAAATTATCGCGTGAATGGTGCGCGGTGACAGGACAATCCCCTAAGACGGTTCCATTTACATCGTCCTTTACGAAAAAATAAAAAAAGAATATAAAAACGATCTTTCTTCTCTAATTTAGCGGCCTAGCCACTATCTCCTCCTGCTGTGGCCATGACGACGCGATAGAGTTGTCACGCTATGTCCCGCTCCGCAGATAGGCGTTAAAAACGCCCGTCAGTATCAACGGTCTAGTCGCGTACAGCATACACCCCCTCCCCACATTCAGCTTGGTATGCCGCCGTCAAGTCCGGGGGCTGTGTTACGCGACTAGTAACGGCGCACGGCCGTGTCGATCTCAGTCACGGAAAACTCGGGGTACCTCGACGTGCGCCCCGCTATCGGCTTCCGGGGCACGGACCGGGAACCGAAACGGCCGTGATGTCTCGAACGGTGTCCGATTCCATCATGGACGTCAACGGAGTGGTCCGCGAAGCTTGTAGAGAACGATCCTGTAAGGCTTCCCTCAGTGATCGTCGTCGATACTCTGGACCAGTTCCGTCCAGCACTTCGCTTTCGCTCCTGTCAGACCGTACAGAAGTCGCTTTCCGCCATGGCGCGTGCCTCGGCGTTTCCGCCAGCACGGCCACGGAGTCTAGTGACCACTGTCCTCCGGCTCGCGCAGCGCTGATATCCGCGTTCCATCAATAGACCGCCGGTCGATCTCGGAGACCCTGGGAGGAAACGCTATATCGCGCACCGCAGTCGCCCGCTTCACGATTCGGACTCGTCCTCTGTGCCGTCGTAGGAGTCCGGGGCTACTGTGGACGGAACTATCCCGGCCCAATCGCACGCGCCGTCAGCGTCCATGCGGGACGTCATCCATCCCGGAGGATGTGGAAAACCGACCGGCGCTTCCGACGCCGTCGTTGGGAAGTGTCTACGACGGCTTAACCACTGTGTTCTTCAGGACAGTCCGCAGACACATTAGTTTACGTTTGTCTCGCCGCACGATGGTCGGTACGTTTTAAACCGGTAATCGGATTTCGGTTTCCGAGTGAGAAAAACGAACGGCCGACCGTAATTATTATCATCCGTACCATCCGGACGCACACATACTCATACATATATACACACGCGTATGCACAAGTTTTAAATATGAATAGTAAGTACGAATACTCTATGTAAAACATTTATAATTCCGGATATTTTCGTCAAAACGACGCAAACAAAAACAATTTTACAAATCTTAATATTAAACTATAAATAACAAATGTAATCGGATGAGTTCACAAATTCGGGTATAAATGTCGTCTTATAGGTGTGTCACCGTCATCCGTATAGTCGTTTCCAGAGTTCAAAATGAATTCAACGACGGCCGCTTCATGACCGTACGAGAGGCTACACGTTCACCGTTTTGGGTTTCCGGGCGCGGTAACGCGATGACGAGATCGTCGTCGGCGGCGGCCCGCTGCTCCCGCCATTCGACGAACTCCGTAGCGACGGCGCCGTAATCGTCATGGGCCGGCGCTCGAGTTTCGTTAGCGTTTTGGTCACTCCGTTCGTTTTCGGGTGACTCGTTAATTTTGTGACGTCGGCGAATCACCGACGGAACTCCATTACGCATACCTCGCACCAGTGCGGTTTGACGTAGTAGTGCGACCCCATGTGTTGGTTCAACTGGGAACCGTCGCCAAACGTTTCGCTGCACGTGTACAACTTTTCGCTGTCACGCGACTTTCAGTGGGCTATTATTTCGGACCTTTTCCCGTACCGTTTTCCACACAGATCGCAAACGTACGATTTGTTGTCCGTACGCGTACTCGCGTTGGCCGCGGCACCGTCTGACCACCACCTTCTCGCGCACGGTTCACGGAATTTCACGGTCGCGTATCTGCGTCGAGCGCTCAAAGCCGTCGGCCGTCGTTCCTGCGATTTGAAATCCACCTCACGACGTCTCGTCCGTCGTTTCCTCAAGCACGAGTCGTCGCCATACATCTTCAATTTCTCTTCGTAATCGTTCGACGGAATATTCGTTTTCGGGATCGTAAGTTCGAGAATTGTTTAGGAATGTTGTTATTAATTACCAAATCACTTACCCGTTCGGTCTTGTCGATTTCAACGAATTTAAAAAAAAATATTTGTACAGTTAACCGAGAAAAAGGTTGGGACGGTGAGTTTGCTTATGCAACTTCACCGACAGTAAGAACGAGTCGAGTCGCAGAAATCCTGGTGTAGAGAACAGCCCTAAATCCTCAGAATACCGACTTCTACTACTTGGTGACTCGTGGCTGGTGTGCACTCACATTCTGTTGAAGACGAGAGTTGTGTGTCCCCGTGGGGAGACAAACGTCATCCGGAGGTCTACCGACGGTTAGACGATCTATGATTGACCAGCCCGCCTGCGGACTGCCCTGACTAACTGACTCTAGAGTGTAATTTCTGTGTCTTATAGCCGAATCGTGCGGCCATATTAAATTTCATCAAAATCAGCGTATTATATCTTGCGTTTTTTATATGTTGGTTGTAATTATCGTGGTCTACCGGGTTTATTGTTTTTCAATATTTTTCTATTTGCTTAATAAGGAACTCGTGTTCATTTGATTCGCGCCCATTAGCGTGATATATTTTTTTAAATAGCCGTGTAATTGTTATAAACTTTTTAATTTAAATAGAACGTGTTAATTCTGTGGTTACCGTGGGATTGCAACTCAGCCCCGTTTTTGCGCGCTATATGAGACTATAGTTGATATTTTATTAAAATATGGTCGGTATTCTGAGAAGTTCAAGGGTCGAACTAACATTTATTAAAGTGCCGTCTTTCGATACATTATTATATTAAATTACGTCGAAATACGATTATTGTATTAGTTCTTATAATTATGATATCTGTGGATATCATTACACCCAGCGTCGTGCGACCGCTGATGTCTGGCCAGCCTATTCTCGTTCGCGAAAAATTTCGCACGTACGTCGCACGCGTACGTTTGCTCGACGTCGTCACTGTCAATACTCGTCCTCCTTAATCCGATCCAAAAATTACACTTGCATCATACGCAAAATCAATATTGAATCGCCAACAATAGAATGGCTGAACATAAAGCAGTGATCGCTAAACTCGTCGATATCGTCCACTCTCTTGCACCAAATACTGGCCATCAAACATTGCCATCTTGGATTGACGAACGCGTATTTGATGAATTTTATTTTTTCATATTAATTAATAAAAGGCTTTAATAACAATGGTTTTTAGCCTACATTAACTTAATTAATAAAGATAAAAATCAATTAACATTGTTTTTGAGAATTTACAATTTATGGCTGTTTTATATTATGAAAAAAGCAACGTTGAAATTCCTTGCTGGCAATTCGAATCATAGCTACTCAAACACAATCTGCTGCTTCGAAGCAAAATTGTTTATATTTGTTGCGTGGCAATCGTACACACGTTCATATTCAAGCCAACGTTTTTATTTCAATAACTTTTCAACGATAATAAAAGCATAAATCACTGTACCCGTATTGGTTTACCGGAAATGTCTCTAGATGTCTCCGACGACCTAATGCGTTTGATTACACTCGAGGAGCGTTTTACTTCCTATGCTTCTCTAAATTTTTGTGTTACTCTATTTTTTGTTATTCTATATATCGTTTCATCTTTTTTCTTGAAATTATTTCTTTGCTTTATTAACTTCATAATTTCCTCTGTTATCCATGTCTTCCTCGGAGTAAGTTTTAGGTGTCCAATCGAATTTTCGGCAGTTTTCTTGATATTTTCTTTCACATCTTCCCACATACTGTGAGTGTCCATCTCTTTTGTTATTCTATCTAATTCGAATGCGCCCAACAGCGGCGGTTGTTAGCAAACGCTAACTTTGATGTTATGGCTGACATTCCACAGGAACTCAAATGTCCAAAAACCAATGCCACTCTATTTTTTCCTTGTTTTTCTCCACTATGTGTTATTTTAAAGTCGTCGCTCCAGAAATCGTCATTGTTACCCCATCTTGTTTCGCATACTTCTAAAACATCTGTTTTTCTCTCATCTGCTGTTTCAACTTTTCTAGTCTTTCGGGACTCAAGAGCTCTTACGTTCCAAGTACCTATTCTAGTATAATTTTTGCACTAACTACGTGGCCTGGTTTTCATTGGATGACGACCTGGGAAGTTCTGCTTCTCCTTTCCTTGCCAGACTCCGGGTTCCGTTTCCCATCGTCTGTGTTTATATGTTTCCTCTTCCTGTCTATTTCCATCGCTCTAACATGGGAGTATAATGAGGTAGTTTCCCCTTGCTTTCCTCATCGCAGTATTCTGGCTGTCAAATTTGTTCAAAATTTCGCCCAGCATAATCTGATAACGAACCGTACCAAAAGATTCTTCGTCCGCCTCGTTTCAGTACTGATGGTTACTGCTGCCCTCCATCAAGTGTTTAATCCCTGTTAGGAATTAAACGTTCTTACTGGAATCAATCACTTGGAGCTTTCCACCAGTAAGAGCACGGTGTCCTCGGAGTTGTTAAGCCCGTAACACAATGTGTTTCCCTGAGGAGGTGCTCTTTCACCGAGGCAATGTATATTGGAACTGAAGTGTTCCATAATAAAATGTCATCAAGGCTAAATTTGGTTTGGATGCTATAGCAGTTGGTGACGAAGGTGTCTCCGAACAGCTATTGATAACTTTATGTTAAAATTGGACGGAACTTTAAACAAGTCTAAGCTCGGCGCCAATGCTATATTGGGAGTTTCGTTAGCTGTGGCTAAAGCTGGTGCTTTTCAAAAACGAGTACCACTCTACAAACATATTGCCGATTTGGCGGGAAACAAAAAAATCATTTTGCCCGTTCCCGCTTTCAACGTTATTAACGGCGGTTCGCACGCTGGCAACAAGTTGGCAATGCAGGAGTTTATGATTTTGCCAACTGGTGCGTGCTCTTTCACCGAGGCAATGAAAATTGGGACTGAAGTGTACCATAATCTTAAGAATGTCATCAAGGGTAAATTTGGTTTGGACGCTATAGCTGTTGGTGATGAAGGTGGCTTCGCTCCCAATATACTCGAAAACAAAGAGGGCGTATGTTTGATTTTAACCGCTATTGAAAAGGCCGGGTACACAGGAAAAGTTCAAATTGGAATGGATGTTGCGGCTTCAGAATTCTACATACGTGGAAAGTACGATTTAGATTTCAAGAACAAATCTGACAGCAAAGATAGTAGCCAAACGATTTCGACTAAAACATTAACCAACCTGTACAAAGAATTCATTAGCGAGTTCCCCATTGTTTCAATTGAAGATCCATTTGATCAAGATGATTGGTCCGCGTGGACCGCATTTACCGGTTCCACTGATATTCAGATTGTTGGTGATGATTTGATTGTGACCAACCCGAAACAAATTGCCGAAGCGGTGGCGAAGAAGGCTTGCAACTGTTTGTTGCTTAAGGTCAACCAGATTGGTACTGTCAGTGAATCAATCGATGCGCATTTGTTGGCTAAAAAAAACGGATAGGGTATTATGGTGTCTCATGGTTGAGGTGAAACTGAGGATACATTCATTGCCGATTTAGTTGTTGGATTGAGCACTGGACAAATCAAGACTGGGGCTCCTTGCCATTCTGAACGGCTTGCAAAATATAATCAAATTCTCCGAATCGAAGAAGAATTGGGTAGCTATGCTAAGTACGTGGGTAAAAACTTCCGAAACCCGCAAACGAACAGTTAATAATCAACACTAAAGATTCCTCCGGACTTGCTGCGGCGGTGGTTGGCGAGGTCGCACGGCGGCATGACATTCCGCCTCACGCAGTTGTTGACGGGGCATGGCTGTTTCAACGCATTTTTGCATAGGATCGGTCGTGCACCATCGCCCGGATGTTCGCACTGCGGACACGCCGGGTCGGACAACGGTGAGGAAGACAGCGCTATCCACACGCTCTTTCGCTGTGAGGCGTTTGACCGTGAACGGGACGCGCTAGTCCGTCGGATTGGAGGATTTGGCCCGGGCGATCTGGTCAAACGCATGCTCGAGTCTCAGGTCCACTGGGATGCCATCGTCCGATTCGTTAAGTCAGTGATGATGGCGAAGGAAGTCGCCGAACGGCAGTGGCAGGCACTTGGCGTGACAGCTCCGTCGCGCCATCGTGGCCGCAGGGGAGGTAGTGGCTAAGCCGCTAAACAGGGGAAGAAAGTTTATATTATATTCTTTTATTTTGTTTGTAACGGAAGATGTAAATGGTTGCCCCGTGGCAGGGTATTGTCCTGTCGCCGCGCACCATTCATGTGATAGTTTTTAAGAAGTGGCAGTTCTTAAGGATTATTGTGAATTAGATTCGATGTACGGGGGGCGGGGTAAAACAACGTGGGGATAGCTCGCGTTGCCCGTCTACCCTTAAGGATGATCGTTTTTGTAAGACTTTTGTATTAAATTTTTCAATAAACGATGGCAACTCACTGGTCCGAAGTACTGCTTTCAGGCTTTCCGGGTCAGTGAGGGTATTGCCGATAACGTGAAAAAAAAAGGGAATGTGAATATCCCGTATTATGATTTGAAAATTCATCGATACAAAATATAAACAAACGTACTCTAGAAGAGTTAAACGGTTAGACCTTTTACACTTATTATAAATGTTTTCGAAAACTCGACAGGCAAAAGATCGTGCAATTTTTTTACCCGAGAAATTATTCGACATCCTCCAAATATAATCTTAAAAAACCACCTTGGAAAATTTTATTTTACTAAAAAAATCATGCGGAAGTATTCGTTCATCATTGTTTGGAATATTATGTATATATACAAATGAATTGAAAACGCGTTTAGAATCTGGCCAGAGAGCTTGTCGAATAAGCAATCGACAAAATTATTTGATTTCTGTGTAAAATAATATATCTCACAACGATGATTTATCGGCGCGATTTTTGCCTTTTTACCTTTTTACGCAAACGCTTTTCATTCGCTTCCGTCTGTCAGTGGTGTAGGTTTATAATATCATTATAGTACACAGAGTATCGTATCCCCGAGTATTATGTTTTTTACGAAATCACGTTACTGGAAACATGCGATAATTTCCACTAAATAATACAAAATCGTGTTTTATTTCTTCCGATTTCGACGTACATGATATAGTGTATATTCACGATTTCCCGATTTCTGGAACGTTATTAATATCGAAATATGTGATTGATGTCACCTAATGCTCAGAGAAGGTTATAGGGATGAATACCGTGATGTTGTCAATCAGTTATACGGTATACTACCAATGATTTCACTATTGAAAATAATCGTTTAATAATTTATTTACTCTCGGACGTTTTCCAAACGTTAATTAAACTCGTAAATTAAAATCTTTAAATCAATGTTATTATCTATTCACTTTTAAATTTGAATTAACTCAACTTAAAATTAAAAATTACCGAAAACTTTAAATTTCACGTATAACTTAACAATAAGTTTCAAAGTAACATTAAATACATATACATATATATAAATAAATAAATATATATATATATATATATATATATATATGTATGTATGTATTTAAAAAGTTTAATAAATATAGTTAATGAAATAATTTTAGTGTTGAAAATATGTGAAGATCATATTTTCAGAAAAACCAATATTCATAAATATTATGTTGACATATTCAAATTAAATTATAATATTCACCAATTTTTTAAATTATCTAATTACCTACTGAATTAAACAGTGTTTATCCCATTATCACTATTTTAATTAAATTATATTTGATTAAATTTAGTTGTTATTATATAAATCATATAATTATATTAATGTATAAATATTGACGTTTTATTTGTCAATAATAATAATCAAAAAATGATTTTCAAAATGAAAATAATTTAAAAGAGTTTAATATTTTTCGTAGAATATCTTTTCTCTCTTTTAGAAACCTAATATAGTATTTAAATAAACTGACGAAATTTATTTATGTAATATTTGCTTGTAGTTTATTGTGGATTCAATCTTTATTACACCTATAAAACAATAAATTCAATTGTTTAAAATCACTATTGATGCGGTCTTTGTGAACACACAACCTTTAATTTTGTTACAGTGAATATTTGAATATATACGTATTATGATTGAAATTGTGTAAGCTTGATCGTCCTTATTTTTATACAGTAGTCTACATAAAGTCGTAAAACGTAAATAAAAAAAAAATGTATATAAATAAATCTTTGAGATAAATTTATTACTGAAATTGTAAGTACATATCGTACGGAAACGTTATTGTTATATTTAAAATCACTTAGCCATAATGGCTTTTGTAAATATCACAGAATAGTAAATATTTTGAATGTAGCATTTGCTACAATATTTTTATCACAAAATTGTATAAAAGTTTTAAACCGTTCAATTTTTTTAAGTAATATTACAACTAGAATCACTGAACATTCGATCATTATTAAAAGTCAACATAAGAAAGATACGTATTATTATTATAATAGATTTGATTTTAAAGCTTGAACGGTATTACGGAAATGCATAAGGTTATTATTTGTATTATACGTAACAGTATATCGTGTGTATTGTACGCGAATAACATAATACTACATCCAAAATATTCTTAATACTAAAATAAGGATTTAAAAATAAATAAGAAGTCCGTGCGTGATATATATTTAAATTTAGATATTCACTATTTGCCAGTCACTCGATAATACAATTGAATTTGCAAGATATAATTCTACATTATACGGTTATTATAAAATATGAAAAATATTTTTTAATTCAAAATTATGCTCAAAATAAGCTAACAATATGTAATAAATATATAATATTTATATATTATCATACAATATCTTCAGTCTTCATAATAGTATTTACCTAACATTTAGTTGTAGCAAAATATTATTAATTTTTTGATACCCCTAAGAAATAATAATAAACTATATATAATTAGAAAATATAAAGTTTAATATTATAAATAAAACAGTGTTGCATCAATAAAAATATTAAAAACAAAATAAAACATTAATCGAAATGTTTTAAAAATTATTTTTGTCATACTTAAACAAAGACAAACAAATTAATTGGTTCTAAATAATTTAAATCAAAATGTTTAAACAATTTTAAATACTATTAAAAAAATAAAAACAAAATTATGGCGAGTGCCAAATTCGTTGTTTTCATAATTTATTTATATATTAGATTTAAAATCAATACTCTAATGATGATCAATAATATTTTGTTGTTATTTTATTTGTTTGTTTATTATTACATACAATTAAGTTCAATACGAAAAAATATGATGCTAATGTAAAAATTAAAGGAAATAATTAGTATAAAATTAATAATTTTATATTTATATTATCATTTTGACGGAATTAATCTATATACATATATATAATTCTAATAAATATTATATGGCAATTTGTATGTTACCATTTTTAAATATTAATATTGCTACTAACAGCAACACATAATGAAAATGAATGAACAGTCATTTAGTATACACGAATATTACTTATAAGCATTTAATACTATCTTTAACATTACGACCCAAAATACGAACTAATTATATGGAAATACAAATACAAATAATTGAATTCAATTTTCTTTACAGACATTAATTTTTAAATGATCATAATATAATATGTATAATACATATAATGTGGAAAATTCGTTTCAGATAGTATTATAATAAATAATTTTGTAAGATTTATTCAGTAGTTTAATAATACATATAGAGAACCTAATTAAAATCTTTGTAAAAAATAAATATATTCATTACATGACGATTTCGAATAAAATCAAAAACTATTATTTCCTTATATAGCGAATTTAATAATTTTAGAAACTTGATGAATTGATTAAATTTTCATTTAAAGACTAAATATAGATCAAAATTAAATAAGATATTAAAAAATTTATGATTTTATCTGATTTTAGTTTTAAGGCCATATTATTTGCAGTGTACCTAGTTTCAATAGATTTTTAATTCACGAATATGAAAATTTAAACTTAAATATCACCTAATTTATTTATACTTATAATCTTCTCTCTATAATAATCTTTACTAAAAACGCTTTTTATATGCACTTAAAATTAAAATGCAATGATAAATCTAATTTTACTCAAAATTACTTTTTGTATGTGTTGATTTGTATTGATTTTAAATTTCAATAAAACATAATCAAACAACAACAGAAAGAAAAAGAAATTGGAGGAAGACCACAACGCGAAAATCATCGAACTGCCTTGACTTTGTAAGTATTTTATTTTTAAATACTTCTAAATGACTTTTATGATCTAATACAATCTTAGTTACATAAATAAACCTTAATGAAACTTATTGCATTTTTTCCTTTCATAACATTTCCGATAGGTTCATTTTGTATGTGATGTAACCCCAGGGATCTAGCTACGAGTTTAAATGACGTGATGAACGTGCAACAGTACATGGCGTTGAAGATCGTTCGTGTCCCCAAGGAATAAATAAGAATACCGAATAGGAATTTTCCTAATTCATCAAATAGTATTGAACAAAATTTATTTACTTTCAAGAATTTCGAATCTTAAATATTCAAGAGAACTATTTATTTCCTTTTTTTTAGTTATACAGTTTTGTATAATTTAAATTTATACAATTGGTAAATTGATTTCGATTTACGTAAAATTACTTTAAACTATTTTCATTTAAAATACAACCTATTATAAATAAAAAAAGGCATATTATAATTTATATTTAAAATTTTGAACACAAATTCTCAAATATAAAATAAAAAAATATATTATATAATTTAATACTAAAGATATTTAAATTTTAGTCAAATAAACTGTATTCTCTAAATTACTTATGTTGAGATTTTTATTAAACTTAATAAATTAAGTTAATTTACTTTTTGATAGATTAAACCAACACAAATTTTTCGAAAAGTAACTTCATCACTCTATAAATATATTAATACTTACGACTTATCTAATAATTGCGTAGTAAATTACAAAATAAATATGACTTTGTAAATGTTAGATTCGTATTTGTATATTTATAATATTTAAAACGAAAATCATTTTCTGAACGATTTTAATAATCTAATACAATGTCGTACATAAGTTTCAGCCTTTGTTAGCAGATATACACTTTGTCACAAATCACAAAAAAAAATTAATTACATATAAAGGTAATTAAAATTTCCCCAAATATAATGAATATTAAAAATATGTATCAGATTAGTGTACAATTTAACATCAGCATTTTATTACATTATTCATTTGAATTCGATAAATAAGTTGAGAGTTGTTCATAAACGACATGTGATTTGAAGAGTAAAGTTAAGCGTTCACTAATAATGAGCTTAGTTGCGCGAAATTTAATAAAGTGAAATAATAAAAATGCTCTATCACTAAAATAAATAAAAATAATCATATTAATTTGAAAGTAACCTTATCTTTTGCTACACAGTTTTGAATATTTGTAAATTAATGAAATTACTAACTTAGGATTTACATTTATAAAATAACAGTATTTTTACGTTAAATTAATTATTATGTTAAAACTAGTAGGTATTTGCATTCAGTTATTTTTGTTCAACGTTAACACACATGTAATTTTTTCAGTATTTAATTAAAGTAAAAAATCTAACGTGTATTTAAATTTAAATTATCTCGATATATAATAATAATTATTATTTTAAATATTATATAATAGAAAACAAATTTTTGAAATATTTTAAAATATTATATCTTGTTATTTAACAATATAGAATAAACCAATAATACAAGTAATACGATACATTCAAGCTATCATTTACTCATTTTTTGAAAAAATTATACAAAAATTCAATCGAGACTTATTTATTCTTTTTATGTATACAGGTTTATGGCAATACAAAACCGAACATGTAATTGTAAATCTATATATTCTTCACAAACCAAATGTGTCGTAAATCAGTTCTTATCCAAATATTTTATATCAAAATTAAATTAATAGAATAATTGTTATTAATAATTTAGAAATCGCTGTAGTTAACTAATTATATACATAATAAACTAAAACATAAAATTAACGATCAGTAATTTATAAATGTTAATAGAATTATAATTTATTCTACAAATACCTCTTACTTATATAGCTATGCTTATTCATAAACACCCACACACACAAGTTTATTGTAAAATATCGTCATAAAAACAATTCTACGATTCGATATACGTTTATATAGACTATAAATTATTAAAATATAAATTATTTAAGGCGGACATTTAAGCAATATAACAAAAATAAATTGACAAATACGACTATTCCAGATTATTTATGCATATTTTATCATTTTTCGTATCCTAAAAATTATGTATCAGTCAATATAACCTTATTATTTATCGTAAAATATTTCTCTGTCAGAAGATAATAAAATTATTAACTAAATACCGTGTCTCTGGGAAATAAACTAAATGATGTATAATATTACGTATTCACTCTCAACAAAATATTATATATTATTTGGTATATATATATTCTCAATTTATTACATTCATATAACTTAAATTTTTCGTTATTTAAATTGTTAGTGTAAAAATAAGTATGTGAGCACTTAAAAAATATTAATACCCGTAATCTTTCTATTAATTTTCTGAGCCCATAATAAAGTTATTTCATTAGTTATTCAATCTATAATCATTCAAAATATTATCATAGTGATATAAATTATTTTATAATAAATAAATTGGCGATAGTACTCGTGACATAAATTATTAAACGAATTGAATAACACGTTATATGTATATAAACAACAACGCAAGTTATTCAACGTAAAGTACGTAAACGATAACGTAAAACCATAAATTAATATAATACGGTTATTTCGTACCTAAACGATTTTATTGTAGCGAGCACTTCATAAAATACGTCTACAATTTTAAAACATAAAACGATACATCTGTTTTTCTTATGTACAATAATTATTTACTTATCGTATATTACGTGAAATAATTGTTCGTAAGATATGACGCATACCCATAAGTGAAGCACCCACAGCGCTATGGTGTACACTGCAACTACAAAAATACGTTCACGGTCACATTTCTAAGTCACTGTGAATGAAACACGCACGCGATGAAATCGATGTTGTTTTTAAGAAAACAAAGCACTTTAAAAGTTCAAATCAAAAAAGAACGAAGTGAAATTTTAAGTTGTGAAATTCAAGAAATTACATTCAGCCCGGAACGTGTTTGTGTGTAGTTTATTCTAAGCGTAACAACATGGGAGTAATTTTTCTTCATAGTACTAATTGTGTTTGAAAATTTCGGATATCACGAGAAATACTTGAACGAATAAAACTGATTAGATAATGGTATGTACGACTGACTATGATTCGTGTATTGAAATAAGAAACGATATATATTTAATAACATTCCAAAAATAAACTATTTGTCTAACTGAAATTGTAACGAGAACATGTTAAAAGTTTACGAAATTACTGGACAAAATCATATTAATTAAAAAACTCAAATCGTTAGGTAGAAATCAAAAACACGAGCGAACTACGGCGCATTTGTTACTTAAGAAAACTCACAAAGGAAGAGCCATTAATGAATACGAAATCAAAATGATCGCTAATAATAAATATAATGATATAGGTTAAATAGACATAGGTTAAATCAAAAATTATGAATTGTACGGAATAATATATATTTTTGCTTCAGATTTTCTTAATTTGAATTATGCGTTAATGCGCTCTATATAAATATCAAAAAACACGTTATACGGTATATTGTATTCGCGAATTACGTGAATAACGTGAAAATCGTCAAGATCCGCGTCACGGATTTGTAAAATAAATTACGATTACCGTAATTTGATTTGCTTTTACTATATTTGCGCTATTTCCGTGGTAGCACTTTTGTACGTTCTACAATATGTAACACTGAAGGCTCGTGATTATGATAAATAGTCGGCATTATAATGATATCCATAGATATTATAATTATAAGAACTAATACCATAATCATATTTCGATATAATTTTATGTAATAATGTATTGAAAAATGGCACTATAATAAATGTTAGAACGGCGCTTGAACTTCTCGGAATATCGACCATATTTTAATAAAATATCAAACATAATCTCATATAGCGCGCAAAAAAGGGGCTGAATCGCAATCCCACGATAACCACAGAATTAATACGTTCTATTTAAATAAAAAAGTTTACAATGACTACACAGCTATATAAAAAATATATCATGCTAATGGGCACGAATCAAATGAACACGTGTTCCTTATTATGCAAATAGGAAAATATCAAAAACAATAAACCCGGTAGACCACAATAATTATAATCAACATATAAAAAACGCAAAACACAATACGCTGCTTTTGATAAAATTTAATATGAGCCGGTCACCATATCGCAATAATATGGCCGGACGACTCGGTTGTATAACACAAAAATTACTGCCTAGAATCAGTTAGTCAGGGCAGTCAGAGCAGTCACAGATCAGCCATTAGACCGTCGATAGACCACCGGCTCTCGGTACACCAAGTCAGTAGATCACTGGATGACGTCTGTCTCCACACGGGGACGAAAAACTCTCGTCTTCAACAGAATGTGAGTGCACACCAGTCACGGAACACCAGGTAGCAGAAGTAGGTTTTTTAAGGATCTAGAGCTTTTTTCTACCCCAGGATTTCTGTGTCTCGACTCGTTCTGATTGTCGGTGAAGTTGCATAAGCAAACTTACCATCCCAACATTTCTCTCAGTTAACTTTAAAGTATTTCTTTTGAAGTTTATTAAAATCGACAAGACCGGACAGGTAAGTTATTTGGTAATTAATAACAACATTCCTAAATAATTCTCGAACTCGCGATCCCGAAAACAAATCTACGTAATAACTCATTAAAAGTTTAACACATTCCCCACTCATACCTAACACCTATATATAGGTAATTAAGTATTTTTTCCCCAAATCCCAGTTGTTATTTTTTTAATTTTTGAGTTATTACAGCATATACTAAGTGAAAAATGATTACGAAAATGAATTAGTCCAGTTAATTCGGGACGCGAGAAATGGAAACTAATTATTGTTATTTAATCGTCCATATCGGAATGCCATACATATAGAAATAAAAAGGACAGTCATGAATTATTTTAACATAAACGCCCAATTAGGGTCCATCAAAATCCATTAAAAAGCCACCGCGTATCCTCCACCATTTATAATGCATCCACCGTACTTGACCACAACTTGAAAAATATTCAGGCCTACGAAGGCCCGAGTAGATTTGATACGCTCGGCCGCGTGATTATTTAAATATTTGGACTCGCCGGAGTCTGAATAAATTGTTTCTGTCGCGTATTTATATTCTTCTTTGATACACACAACCCCGTTATCACGCACACCGAATGATCGCAACAAAATTGTGCACTTCCTACATGTGCACGAGGACATGTATTTGTGTATTTATTCCTCGGGGACGAACATTCGTGACGGTATTTAAGCGCTCACGCGAATGTTGTACTAAAGTAATTTTTCCAAACGTGTAACCGTCAAAACACGCCGAGGCAAGTTTCCAAATTAAATTAACATTTCCAACTATATTATTGTAATGAAAATAAGTACCATTAACATTCCTACACTGTATAAACACTAAGTCAATCTACACTCACACACACATACACACACACAGAATATATATATATATTTATATACCTATCGTGAAAAGGGCGCGTCCATTAACAGATGCGGACATTTTGACTCCAGGTCGTGTATATATTTCGATATCTTTCGCTTTATATTGAACGAGACAAAACCTCGATTAGGTTATTTTATGCGAAACTCCCGTAACAAAGGTTTATTCCAAGTGAAAAGTTTGAAGGTTAACATCTATATCTCGATACGTGCCTTTTCGCTTATTTAATGTTTACGCCCGATTGCCAATATTTCTGTTCATATTTTCCGTTAAGATGAATAAAGTTCGCGCGAATATTTCCCCTAGGTAAATCACCTATAATGCACGGGTTTACAGTATATATTGTATACGTGTATCACAACGCGTTAAACTTTCTCGAAACCTAAATAACGAAAGTTATATTTAAGCGCAAATTCGAATTTGAATATAACGTTGGTATGTACGCAGGTGGAAATCAGTAAGTACATAGCCCACAATAAGAATAAACGTTAATATTTCTATCCTTATTTTTCATTTGAATTTGATAAATTTTACGTTCGATAAAAGTACATTTTGTCGTTTTAGTGTCAATGATCGAAAAACAATGTTATTAATCCAAAAACGTTTGAGTTAACGTCCAAAAATGTATTCGCAAAAATTAATAAAAAAATGTTTACGTCAAATAACAATACCACTGTAACCAATTGAAACAATATAAATCGTATAACACACGGTAATTAAATGTTATATTTTACCCTTACGTTACGGAAAAATTAGTTAAATTACGTATATTTTATACATTATTTAAAAATTTACTTTTTCAGAAATAACGATAATTTCTGGCGTTAAGATATGAATATAAATGACATATAATTATAAACGGACTATTCTGTATTTATACACAGTTTTAGCTATAGTTAGTCAGGAACTGGGTTTCATGGTTGTAAAATCTGTTTTATAGCTATAATAATGAAATTGACTACATTATCCGTTTCGATAATGTGTCAAATATAACCGTATTACGTGAATGAATAGGAGGTAGGTCATTTTTTAATAGCTAAGTATACATAGCTTTTGAAATTAATATTTACAAATAATGCGGGTAAAAAATCGCGATAGAATACAGCATAATACGTACAATAGTTCAACAACTTTGGAAAGCCTTTATTAAATATAAATTACCATACGCTCGGCTGTTTTTACGACAAAATTCGAGAACACATAAATTACGCATAAAAAATATAAGAACACATCTTGTTGAGGTTGGTTCGCTTTTTTGTCGTATTAATTTTACGTTTCTTTTGATGTCCAACCACGATTTCATAATACATTTCATGATTTGTAATATTTTTCGATTTAAACGTTTATCAAATATGAACCATAAACGAATTTAATTCAAAACAACGGTGAAAACTACCGATAATTTATAAACGTAGCCCGATCACTCGAACTTAAGTACCGCTTAGTGAAAAAATCGGGTTTTTCGAAACGTTTAGTTTTCATATTGCGTTGTAATTACATTTCGGGCGTATAATAATGAATTTAACGCGTTTTGCCTCTCGAAGCTTAAAGAGAAAATAACGTAACGACGTTACGGGTACAACGTGTTCCGAATTTTGAGCGTGGCTAACCGGATAAGGACGAGGAAAAAATTATAATTCTTCGCCACATTCGGTTCAAACGATCCCGCGTAACGTCCGTTTTAGTTATCTTTTACAATCCCATTGGCGCGCATCGACACCCGACAATTAAACTCATCGTCAAAATAATTCGCGTCGCGGCGTCCGCGAGAACGTATAGGACGCATATTAATCGCGTACAGGAATGGCGGCTACGACAACAACGGTAGCACCGGCAATTGTGGTGGTGGCGACGGTGGTGGCCATAGTGATGGCGTGGGGGGGTCATCATGACACAACCGTTGCCCATCGATTATTCATTCCCATTTACGTCGTATGCGAAACCCTTGCCGAACACGATCTCTATTATTAGCGTGGCCGCACAATTGATTCGAATCAATATGATCATGTGTGTGTGTGTGTGTGTGTGTGTGTATGTGTCTTTCTTCGTACGCGATAACGGAAGCGATAATTCGCGCCACGTTTTATCGAACAATGTCGCCGTGAATTGTGTATCGTTTCCCATTCTTCCGACCCTTTGAGCGGATAATTGAGTCGGATTTTAAATGCTTGACCGGGCCGAGTAGGTCGAGACGATTCCGCGGGGCCCACTAGCGCGTGTTTACAAGAAACTGTTTGCCACGTTGAAAAGCTACGCTACCGCCCGAGTGATAAAGATCATCATCGGTACGTGTTCAGCTCCGACGTTGGTAGAACGATATAATAATACGATCGTCGTACACGTGATCGGAGGCGAATCGTCGTATATGATAATTCGTCGGTGCGTTCGACGACGACGACGTTCCGAAATAGAGACGTACGTTATTTGTCGGTACCGTTTCGTTCGTTCGCCTCGGCAACGTCGTGGTCGCTCGTGACACGACAAGGTTAGCGATCGGCCCCGCCGTTCTTGTACAGAAAAACGACAAAAAAAACTCCACCGACGGTAATTCACCAAACATAAATACACGCGTCCGGAAAGTCAAGTGTTCTTTTTCCCGTCATTGTCGCTGCCACCACCACCACCACCACCGTACGTGCACATAATGATACACGAGTGCGGATACGTTACGTGCGTACCGTCTACGAGTTAAGTGCTCTTCGTATTACGCGTTCAGTAGACGGTTCACGTGAAATAACTTTTACGTGACGTCCGAAATAACCCAACACGTATGTTTCGGTAATCGGTTGAACTCGATTGCGAACAAGAAGGACACAGTCCTTCAGTCACTAGCTAGTTGATTTCAAACACGTCGTGTAAAATAAATTACGTGTTAACGTACCACTGATTATTAACCAACACACGTACACACGCACACATACACACGTCGCATAACCGAAAACTACGGCGTGGCAGTCGAACAGTTCGCAAAACGAAAAACGAGTACCCGTATCGAACGAAAATAACTACTCACTTGATGAACATAAACACGCCGGTGGGTTCCATTGCCCTGGATATGCCCTTCCATGACGCGATCATGCTGTATTTCTGTTTGGCCGTCAACGGGAGCCGGGGATCCGGTGGCCCGGGACTCGGTGGTTCCTCTAGCCGGTCCTTGTGTTTGCTACCCCGGTCGTCGCCGGACGCGGCCGAGCTGGCCAGTTTGCCCAGGTCGCAGCCCATCCGCGTGTAATAGCCCGCCCCGTAGGGACCGGCCTATCCCGCGGTGTTTGGTCGGGCGGTCGCCGCTTCTTCGTGTTCGTTTCCGTGCCCGTTGACCGTTACGTTAGCCGATTACCACCGCGGACACCGTCGATAACAATCGCGTTGACGTCGTCCGACGGTATTCCCGGTACGCTCGACGCGCAACACATACAGGCAAATCAACACACACACACACACACACCGACCGTGCAGCTGGCGCGTAAGTACGACGACCACCGCTACCGCTCCACGTTCATCGGGCCGCAACACTCGCACAACACTGTGGCTGTTTTCCCCGACCAAAAGGATATATAGAGACCGTTGCCGCGCCACAGACAGCACCACACGCGCGCGCACTCATACATGCGCACACACACTTACACACACACGCACATTCGCACACTTATACACACATACGCATATTCACACACTTATATATATACACACACACACAATTACACACAGGCGTACGCGCCCGCGCACGCGCACACAAGCACGCGGTCTGTATACGCGCGTCCACGCGCACACGCACTACGCACGTCGTAGCTCCACGCCGCCACCGTCGCCCGTCATCAACGGCCCCTTGGTAACTATTACTTCTCGTCGCGAGACCACGGGCGCGCGAGGGACGCGAAGTAAAGGAAACAAAAGTTGAAAAAAAGGGAGAAACCTTATAGGGAGAAACCATTTATTCGGTGGCCGCGGCGCGCTCGGGCACGTTGTACGACGCTCGCTTCTAGTCGCTACACTTAACGACGGTCTTCGTTGGATGACGCCACGCACCCAAGCTACGCGTCGTCGCGCCGTCCACACACTTGCGTGACACTTGGCAGTTAGCGCTTGTAATTTACTAAAATTATCGTTATTATTAGTTTCGTTCGCATAGTGTCGAAACGACGTTTATTATTATTGTCGTTACGCTCCTACTCGCGCAGAAAATATTGCGCGTTCGTTCGTAATACGGCCCGTGGATTTCGTTTGAACGTTCGAAACGCGCGGACCGACGAAATTTGTATTTATTTATACTAAGAACCAGAGAATCTGTCCGTTTGTTTTCGTTTCACGTTCACTATTCCGCCGGAATAAAAAATTACGGTGCACCTACGGTCATCGAGTTTACGAGTAGAAAAACGTAAAATCCGCTCACGAACGCAGCGATATCGGACGTGTAACAACTTTGAATGGCTGACGAACGTTAAAAGCGTACAACTATTTATAACGTTATAGATTCGAAATTCTGAAAATTAAAAGGAACTCCGAGAGTGTTTGTTATTAACGAAACCTAACTTAAATGACCGATCGTTCGTGCGACGTTTGTCGACAACATATTCAACGATAGGATTCGATATTTCGTCGGATATAACTCGCAATTAATATTTCGTAATCGTTTAAAGGATTTAATTTAAGAAATTGGAGAACGTAATTCGTTTCTTCGTTACGATGTATACGAGAACGAATTATTTTATTAATGAAAAATTTTCTGAATGCTATCGTTTAAATCATATATATATTTATATATATTACGCGTGGTATCTTACGTTGTCAAGTGTAAAATATTATTTTGTACGCGTTTGGATTTTGTTTCTCATGCACGCAAACTAAGCGGCGTCCTGTGTATAATTTTACTACGACCATAGCTTGAACGTCCGGAACGGACGACGATTTTCATCGAGTCACACGACCGGCGGCAATATCGTCTCGTACGGTTTGTTTGTTCTTTACGTGTTGCTCAGCCATTCGATACGCGAGTCTCGAACGCCGGCGTGGAAACGCGCTCTGTGCTAAATTGTGAAACGGCCGCTCGTTGTTAGAAGCACAACCCACGATCGCGGCCGGAAGTCGTATCGTCCCATTCTACGTCGCCGACATAAACGTACACTTGTCTTTTACGGATTCTTTAGAAGTAATTACAGACACGCGTATTCGAAAAAATAATCTATTTACGGAAAAAGAACACGAAAAATGAATCTCGGATAAATGCGACACTAACCGCCGAGTATTCGACACTTCGATACTGACGTTGGAAAACGTGCGCGTTGACAAATTGTCTAGGCGTCTGAGCTGGCGTGTATGTCGATATTTTTACGGGTAAGGTACTAGTTTTATATGCGCGCTTACGTCTATACCCCATAGACGTGCGCATCCGTAATACAGGAAATGAAACGATGATGGTGATTATCACGTCATACAATCTAATCGCGCGTTTTTTGCGGTTTTTGTGACACTGCGTTCGGCCATTATCATTGTGAGAAAACGAGACGAAATACGCTCCGATTGATGTCGTCGTCGCCAATGTCATGATACGAATCATGTTTGTCACAAGTTTTGCGAATCGCATTCCGATAGTTTATTTGTATATATATATATATATGTAAATTACCCGCGTGTCCCATGCGTACAATTTTCCAGCATTTTCACCATTCCAAAAAAAAAAAACGTTCTTTAGATAACTAACGTTTTCTGTATTATAATATCGAAAATACTTTCCATTAGTAACTTATCGGATTCGCGAATTCTCGTTAGACGATATCTTTCGTGTTCACGATACACTTTCAAAATGAATATACATTTTCCGCTGGCTACTGTAATCCTATTCAATGACGATTCGCTTGGCCTGTCAATAGTTTTATTTTAATTCGATTGTTGGCGCCGACCACAGTTAAAAGGCGCACGCGACGAAATAGCTAATTGCCGTCACTCGATTATCGTCGCCGTTGTTAAGTCTACCGAACCGTACAAAACTAACACGCTAATGAAGTTTTGCCTCCTCGGTTATATCCTATTTAATATAATACTGACTAAATACGTTTTATAGTGGCTCTTCGGTAGCTTACCCCGTCGAGTTTCAAGGAAAATAAAATAAAATAGAATTATCTAGAATTTCGACTTGGTGAAAAACATATATGTATATATATATATATATATATACTAAAATTCACATTATTTATGGCATTTATTATTACTCGATTGTTTGCGTTGTATATTATTATGTTAATATAAAATATTTAAAGTAAAAAAATTATTTACTAAAATTAGAATCGTATATTTAAAAATATAATACTACGTTCGTTGTTTTTATTTATTCGACACTTTTTTTACGTGCGATTACGATTATAAGGCGAACGAATAAATAATTTAAGGTAGACACTGAACTAAAAATGAATTGGCCCGATAATTATTTATAGAATTGAAATTTAACGGGTTCGAATAAAATTTCTTATAATCTAAATGTACTATAGGTGTTCGCTAAACTAATAAGCACGTTGGTTAACTACGTTTTAAGATCGTTCGGAAATAAAAATTTAAGATCTCGAGAATATGTCAAAACTATACTTGGAACAGTCGAGATATCGAGTCTTGTGATAGTTTAAAAGAAATTTATTTTTCATTAGAAATCGACTGGTTTTAATTATTACAATGTAACTGAGCGATGGATGAATTATTCGCAGTACTTTTTTATTTAACTTATACTTTCGAAAATAATTTCGCTATAATACTATATTACTATTTATCGTGTTAGTTAACTACTAGGCGTGTTGTGAGTGTAACGTCCATATATTACACAATTCCACATTACTATAAATTGTCTCGTAGTTCGACTTATATCCCAATTTACTACTTTAATTATACTGTTATGAACTGTATATATGATACACAGACGCCAGACATGAAATTTAAATAATTAATTTTAATTTTGATATTCTTAAAAAACGTTTTCAAATATGACATAAAATAATATACTAAATAAATATAATCTATATTTTCGTTATCATATTACATCGTCAACGTATTACTTAATTCCATTACTTAATAATTTGTAACATAAATATGCGTACAAATACATAATTATTTTACAACGTATTATTTTGTACAGAAAATCGGAGATTAATTTCTTTGACACAGGCAATAAAACGAAAAATTGTACGTTTGCTCGCCCTATGAAATATTCGTCCCTTAATTTGCTATCGACACAAAGACAAATTATTTAAAAACTTTATTCACTGTAAAGCAAAGTACTGTATAGTAATACAATGGTTTTAAATATTTTTATGATCAAAAATAAACAATTGGAAATAACTTATAGCATTAAGATATATTTACACGGCGCCTCGAATAGGCAATTCTAATACACAAACAAGCGGCATATATAGAAACAGTTTATTTTATTAATTTACTTTCGACTTCTATTTGATTTTTTGCCAAATATACTGTTATTATTATTATTATTATTATTACTATTATTCCTTTTATCATTGTTATAGTATATTTTAATTGTTTATAACTGAGCGTTTTATACAAGAATGAAAATAAGTTAAAAACGCCTACAATTTTACAGGAAAAATAACGTGACAATAATTTTTTTGCATTTAATTTATATAAATAAATTAAATTTATTAACATTTCAGATACTTTTAGTTCTTTTTTTACTAATAACATGATCTACAATAAAACTCTTAAGAATGATTAATTAATTTAATTAAAAAAAAGTTTAAATTATGATCGAATACTAAACGTATTTGGTATTATCTTATTAATAAAAATTCAAGGATAAATTATTATGCTATTGTTAGAATTGGCTATAATTTCACAGATTATTGATGCATTAATCAAAAATGGCTCACATTTATTTAAATTCCACATCGAGAAAATTGTACAATTTATATAAATCTACTAACGTATAACAATTTATGTGAAGTTATGTTTATTATTTTGCTTAAAGAATAATTCAATTGTGTACTCCGAAAAATTCAAAAGAAAACAATGAGTTTTTAAACGTAACTTTTACTTTCCTTTGATCATGTAAAATAACTAACAGAATACACGTAATTGCATTAGTTCATACAACTGGCTACTACGTATCACATTATATTTAACCGTATCCTTAATATTTAATTTAACTATATAAATTGTTTCGTTGTTAAGAACATTATTGAAATATTCGTATAAATTTGTTGGTCTAAAATATAACATAAAGCGTTATAATTTAATTCAGCGCTATTTTTATTAATCTTTCGATAAAAATGTAGTATCTGTCTGACAGTAATATTTAAACTTTTTCGTTCTTGACATGTTCCATTCATTTTTTAATTTGTCGCTCATTATTGGACATTTTCTATACGATAACTGTAGTCTAGAATCTTTGCGCTGAATTTACATTATGATTATGAATACAATGTATCGTGATTAACAATTCTGATAATTTTTTCTGCAACTCAAATATTTGTGATACAAATCGCGTTGCTGATGTAGCTCTTAATTCGCTCTTCGTGTTAAGTGATTACATTCTATACTAGGTTTCCTTGAAATCAGAATATTTTACTCTTGGACTACTCAATCAGTCATCGTTCGTATTTTTAAAATTTTTAAAATAAATAACAGAGCGGAATTTAGATGAAATTACATTTCTATATATTTATAAACAATCGAAATATAAACGTTAATAAGAAATATCAAATTTCGTTTTATAGACAAAATTATTTATAACGTTTATTATTCGTTGATTATCCATTTATTTTTCTTGGTTGTATCTCATCATTTTGTATTATATTTTTATTGCAATATTATTTGAAGTTTTTTTTTATTATTATTTAAAATCATTTTTTTTTTGTTTTTATCAATTGTTGCGTGAAGATTATAGTAAAAGAAAAACAAGCATTAGTCACTTTTTCAAGAGAACACGCTTATCGAGTGCAAATGATAACATAGATAAATAGATAAATATTCCACGAAGGAGGAAATACCGCAAATTAATCACAAACTTAAGAATATTTAATTCTGAAACCGTCTAGGTATTTCACACATAAACTTGACTTCAAAATTGATGTCGCTATAACTCTAACGCGAAATATAAATGCGCTTATTTTATGTTAAATACGAGATTAAATGTATGAACTATGTATCAGAATATAATCGAAGCTGAAGTTCTTACTGGCTGTAACCAGGTTTAAGTTTTTTAAATTACCAGGATTTTTATTATTAAATATAAATATTCGATTGAATCGCATGCAATTTCCTATAAAGCTTCATTTTTCATATTTATCAACATGGCCCAGGGACTAACGATGAAGTGTGTTAGCCTAGGTTTAACGGACTTCTGTTTAATTCACGAGTAACTCTATTCTGGCTACTCACGAGTTAACTTTTTAAGTAACTTATACTCATTTATTCAAAAAACTACAACCATAGTTTACCGAAAAATAATATATATATATATATATATATATATATTATATTAAGCATTTTGTGTATATTTTTAATACTTGTATTTTTCTAAAATGAAATTCGTTTGTTAAACAAATAAATAAAGTTTCAAACTCTAAATATTCGAACATTGTAGTATTTAACCTTAATTGATATACTTATATAAACTCCAGAATTCCAACGCGAATGACGATGGGCAAATACCTACTCATTCTAATAAACAATTGTTTAAACAAAATTTACCGTTTTCTAACTTCCTTTAGTCATATAAAATAATATAAATACAATAGATGATATGAACAATAATTACTAACATATACCTAAAATATACATTGGTTTATTGATATTTAAATTTTATCAAGATTTTCAAATAATGAAAATGTTTTACTCCAAAAAAAAAAAAAAAAAACAGAAGAAACATATAGGTAAAAGGCTACCGTTTATCATATATACCGACGGAATAGAGACGAAGGAATGTATGACTTATGTTAAACACTTGTTTAATGTCATTCACTCCGACGTTTTATCAAGGTGTTCGAAAACACATTCTGAGTAAACTGTTTGGATCTGTTTGCTAAGAATTTTTAAACATGTGTTTTGTAAACAAAATAAACACATTTTATATTTGCTAATCATATTATAACAACTATAAAACAATTTAGGTATTATATTGTAACAATTGGAAAAATAAAAACTTTATCTATTTTTTAATTCTGATTAAAATTATTTATTTGTAATTTCCCTCATCAATCGAAACAACTTAAAACTGTCTCTAAATTAAAATAATATATTATTGAAAGACTAATTTTTGATTTTACATAATTACTCGGGCTATTAGAAAACAAATAATAATGATAATAACAATAGAACTATAACACTATAGTACATACAATTTCATTGTAACATACTTTTTACATTTTGTTCAAAATAATATCGGATTTTTATGGCAACTTTAAAACATTTACGAAAATATTTATGGAAAAAGTTTTAACTTTTAATAATTTTCTTCTTTCAAATATCTACACGTCTTGGGAATTTACTATTATTATTACGTATTAAATTATACATTTCATTAAAAATTTTAAAATTGTTTTTCACACTATTTCTAGTTTCGATTTGTTTTTATACAACAACCCCTATAAAATATAAAAAATAAACGAACTGATGTTTGAAAATTGTATACACGCATTGTTGAAGCCGTATAATGGATCGGGTGGATGTAGTGTTGTTGGCTCGTACATGTAGGCGTGCACAACTTTATTATTCTTAAATTATTATGTGTTTATTGAATTATTATTATAATCGCAATTATTATATAAATGAAAAACCCGTCTTCATCGAACGGTTCCCATAATTGTCGCCGTATTTTTATCGTCCGTTCGCGAACCGCCGCAGTACACGAGTTGTCGTGGTCGTGAAACGTTATGTGGTGTGTGCCATTTTTTGTATTTAAAAATTCATTATTAGTCGTGTATTTCATAGTTTTTATTCTCACAGTAATTAATACACCTTTGGAACTCGAATAGTCATTCTTGAGTTTTATTTTTAGTAAGCTTACCAACTCGAATTGCTGTGTATTTGTAAATGGTGAAAGACTCTAATAGTCAGTGCCGATAAATAACGTTTTTACGTGTATTCTTCGTGTTATTTTAGTAACGTGTTGTTGGGTCAAAGGGACCAGTTTCTTAATTAACTTTGAATTATTAATTACTTGTTATTTTATCTTGTTCAACTATATCATTTAATATAAAATATTCAGGTAGAATTATTTTTATATATATACAAATATAAGCGTGTGTGTATACTTATATGTATATACGAGTGAATAAATCTACAGTCTGTTTAATAAACAGTCCACAAATCGAAGGCCAGGTAAAGTCTTCTATTGTTTGGAAAATCCCTGGCCATAACACGTATACATAAAATGATGTGCAGAGATTGGTTAAAGAAACAAAAATTACAACTTAAAAATCGATTTTTTGAAAAATTGAACTGCTTGTAGATACGAAGGATAGGGCTGAATATCTAAAATGACTTTTGCGTACATCTTGAATATTATTTACTGGGGAAAATAAAAAAATTTAAATGAGGCCTAAGTCACGGATGGAGGTACATGAGGATTTAATTAGTGTTATATGGAATTTGTAGCTAAAGACTGATCAATGATCGATTGCGGAAAAATTTGTTAAAGAATATTAGGGATATTTAATGAAAAGCTAGTTGATTCACTTCCAAAAAAGTTAAGGTAATTCTAGAAAAGGTAATAATCAGAAATGAAATTAATTTTAAGAAAATATTTCATGTCGTCATAAATGATATGTAGTTGTATAATTATTCAAAAAAATATATTATGTTTACAAATTTATTGTATAATTTACCAAAACAATAATAATTAGATTTAATATACAAAGAGTAAAAAACATATTTTCTTACAATTCTATAATTTTTTGTTTATCTGTATAGACCATATAGTCAACTCTATTATGAAATAGTAGTCGGATTATCGGAATATGGTACAATTATAGAAATATAACTGATTTAGACATTCAATAAAGTCGGTTATGGTAAAATTTAATTTAATTTACCATAAATTAATGTTGGAAGTAAATACTATTACCTAAAATAATAATTTCCGATACTACCGAAGGCATGTATTTTGAAATAGCTCTTAATAAACCATTTAATTGCATACTTTAAATTATAGATCAATCTTCAAATTTTAAATTTCCTATAACTACTATTTGTATACATTTTGTAAAGAATTAATAATATATGTTAATAAATGTAAAATAGTTTTCTTACTTTTTTAATTTCAAAATAATAAACGAAACGTTTAATGACCTTATGCTATAAACCAACATAATGTTACTTTAAACCATACGTTTTAAAAGTAAATATATTACTATAAAATAATGATTTTATATAAATAAAATTGAGCTATTAATAAAACCACAATGTTTTCAACAAAATATATTTCTCAACATATATTAATTAAAGTTAAAATTTTATTGTAAAAATTAGAGTTTATTTAAATTACTTTTAAAAAAAATTTAATCTGATCAAAATACGTAGTCCAAATAGTTTTTAAAATGTTTAAATTTAAGTTTGAAGCTATAAATAAATATTGAGTTTATAAATGAATTATAATTATAATTGAAAAATTAATAATTCCGCAATCCACAATACACTAATAACAATATAAGATTTTCCTTAAAAATTAGGATGAATATCACTAAATTGTTTGAACATCAAATTAATTTGATTTTATGTTTCACGCTTAAACACTCTGAATGGTGGCCTGATATTTCTGACAGTGCTATTTCCGACAGTGCTATTTCCGACAGTGGTATTTCCGACAGGTGCTATTTCCGACGTTTTTTTCATATTTATTTTTTTATCGATCTAAAGTACTAAAATAGTATTATTTCCGACGAATTTATAAAAGTAGTTCAGCAATATAATAATATTACCAAACAAGCAATATACTTGTATTAAAATTTCAAGAGTATAACAACTAACAGCAATGATTATTTTTAATTACATTTTTATAGTTCTTATATTATTACATAAGTTTCATAATCACTTCTAGTATGATAAAGTAAAATCTTTTTTTTACAACAAATATATGGTTATTAATTAATTATGACGTATTGTATTTTATAAAATCTTCAAAATTCTACACGAAATTTTTTCAAAATACCTTAAATTTTGATCTTTACTAAAATGATTTTAACATAACTATACTTTAGTTTTTTTTTATAATCTATATTACAAGCCGTAATGTATATAATAATTCATAAACATCATAATCTATCTATAAGACAATAACTAGTTTAAACTAATCTATATATCCGTCATTTGCAATATACGCAATATAGTTTCAAGCGTGGACATATAAAACTAAATAGCTGTCGATTTATTTCATTATAAAGTTAAACTTGAACAGCTATATTTCTGCAGGATAATGTTTATATCAAATGATGGGTGATAAAATATGATAACAAATTAAAACGTATGCCTTCAGTTTTTCCTAAATGTATTATTTTATTGATAATAAAATTGAATTTCGGCAATTTGAAATTTTCGTTAGGTGTTATTTTTTTATTTTGTTACATTTTGTATGATATAAATAAAACAAAAATCTCTAAATTATGATGCATTATGTTATAATTTGTGTATATATATACGAAATACAGATTATTTATATTAAATTTTAAAATTCCGATAATTTTAAAAATATTTTGTTCGTCAGACCCAAGTATTCCTTTGCATAAATTTAAGGGGACTTTAATGTTTATTTTCGTTAGCCTATTATTATGTGTTTGACAAAAAGCTTCACCGTATCTTTGATAACGGTCTGATTCTGAATTCCATATAATATACTCGTGCATCGATCATGTGTACCGCCGATTCGAAACCTGTTTAATTATTACTTTCAAACATCTTATTAGACGGAAAGTTATATAGTTGTATTGAAATTTTAGCTTCATTAAATTTGGTATATTGGGTTAACCATTGTTGTTGCCATTTTTATTATTACAGCACATCATAAAATATATAATAAAACTGTAATATATTTTACACCAAAACATATTATTATGGTACCAGTTAAATTGGTGCATTTAAGCTAACCGCTTATTGTTACATTTACTAAATCATAGTTAAATGTTTTGTTTTCAAAATTTCTAGTCGAATGACTACAAACCCTTATCAATTTATATTTTCATATTAACATATACATTGTTCCAAAATGCTTCATCCGAATTTTAAAAAATCTAGATTGAATGTAAAATTTGATTAATCAAGTTAGGATAACTTTTATAAGTTAGTGGATTACATTAAGTTTTAGTTACAAAGTTTGCAAATGTTCAATGTGATCTCCAACATAATTGCACGGCACACATGTAAGCGATAATCAAATTCGTCATAAACCACTTGAAGAATGTCGACTGAAATCAAATCAATGGAGTCTGTAACACGACTTTTCAATTCATCAAGAACTTTTGGAAAGGGAAGTACATAAATAGTGTTTTTTTATATACCCTCAAAAAAACAAATCGCAGATTGTAAGATTCGGTAGACAGTCCGGTCAAGGTAAAAATGTAGCGTCATTAACTCCATAGCGATCGATTCTTTGCTGTGATAGCTTATCGTTGAAAAATTTGTGGACTTCTAAAAACCAAAGTTGGTGCCCCATCTTGTTCTCAGATGAAATCATCTCCGTCAATTTGTGGTTGCCGGAATAGCTAATCTTTAGTCGATTGTAAGTATAAAGTTCTTGTTATTATGTTCCCATCAAAGAAAAGTGGTCTGTACACTTTCTCTCTGAACACGACGTAGAAAACGATAAGTCTGGTCAAATCCTTTTCATGTTCTACAACTTTCCATAGATTTTCTAATCCACAAATTCACAAATTGTAACGTATCACGTTCTTACACAAATGGAAAATGGTCTTATCACTAAAAATGACACGATAGAAAAACTATTCTTCTTATTTACCTTGTTCAAAAACAAATATGCAAAATCAAAGGTCTTCTTAACATATTGCCATCATGGAAAGCTTGTAGCAACTAAATTCTGTACGGTTTAAGTCTCGGATGTCTTCTCAAAACACGCTAAACTGTTGTCTGTGGAATAATAAATTTACTGAATGCACGACGAACTTATTTCTACGCACTTCTTATGAAACTTTGTCGAACTTGTTCGAAAATTTTATCTGACCTGATGATTTCCAATTACATAAACAACCGGTTTCTCAAAAGGTTTTATACTATCTTCGAATGCTCTGATCTGCTGGAAGTTTTATAATAACCTGTTATTTTGAAACACAAAAAACGCTTTTGTTGACAATTAATTAATTCACACCACTTTATCGGAACTTATCGGCAAATGATAAAAACTCATTTACCCCACAATTCAAATGGTTGGTGTTTCATTTATCACAATATACAGATTCAAGATTTATAGCCTACTAAAATCGAATGAATCATTTTGGAACACTCTGTATATATAAATATGAAAATATACAAATTAAAAAAATATATTTTTTCGTACATTTAATCACAATATAAAAATTTTAATTCTAAATACGAATTAGTAACTTTTTTAACTTTTAAACAATATTAACATACAATTAATTTTTATAATCGTGAATAATATTGTTATTAAAAACTTGACCTCCGCTGACAGTAAAAATAAACTGAATAAATTGATTCGTTTAATAATGGAACCCATTTTATATTATACAAACATTTCTATGTTAATTACCGAAAATTTAAAACAATTTTTAAAATGGTTATTAATATAATTATTTCTATTAAATCGTTTATTTTTAGACGATGATACCTTTGATATAATCTCCCAACAACACGAATAGTAAATGTATTATACTTTATCAACGATATTTGTGGTAGCCGAAACACTAATGTAATTACTATTTCTCAACAAATTATCAATCCTTATTTATTGTAGACTTTAGTAGTAGGTTACTCATAGTTATAAAGTTTGAACTCATAAATTAATTAAGATATATTTTAAGTAATACAAATAATGAGTAAAATATAAAAATTAATAAAATTAATTTAAAAATTTAAGATGACAAAATTTGATTTTACATTTAAAAAAAATAGTAATTTTTTAAACATATTACTGGAAAAATCGTATGTTTTTAGTTTTTTATGACTAACAAATAATAAAACATGAATATATAGAGAGATTACAATTCATATTTATAATTAACATTATAGCATATAGTTCACATACATAATTTGCGTAACTCCTCATATATTTATATACTCAAAAGTTGCAATGCATCTTTTATTTATCAATAAGAACTATAAGTTTAATCGTTTAATTTATAGTGATATATTTATGAATCCATAAAATTAATATTGTGATTGAAATGAGAATTTTTATAATAGTTACCTCTGGAACTACTCGACAAACCGCCATTATTGTAATTAAAAATATTAACACATTATTTTATAATCGTTAGTTACTACGTGTTTCTGCTCTATATAACTAATAATTGTAATATTTGTAACCGATTATGCTAATAACCAAAAATAATGTGACCATTTCAGTCGATTTATGATCTCATTGACTCATTCTAAATAGATTACTTTTAATTTACTTTTGAATACGTATAAACGAATAAAAAGGTCGGCTTTATTAAATTAAATATACTACCTCGATAAATTAAAAATTAACGCAATTCATATTACATTTTTATTATTTAATCAATTCAATTCAGGCCTATACTATTTTATAAAGTTAATTACACAGATTTTTCTTGATAATTTTTCATTTCAATCTCCAGTTACTTCATAAATAAATTGAAAAATTAAAAATTCGATATTTATTCTCCTTAGTTTATAATATAATCCTTACACTACAAGTATGTATCTTATGATATATTCTAGTCAAATTTTTATTTTAAATTCAGACTATTTGCTTTAAAATGTAAATTGGTATAATTAATGTATAAATAATTGAAATAGGAAAATCAATTGAGTCACATTAATGCTAAAATAAATCCTTCTAGAATAAGTTTTGACAATTTTTTAAAACTATCCAAATGTTTATACAATATATACAATTATATATATTTAATTTATAATAAGGATGATAAATAATTTATCGACCGTTTGGATTAACTTACGAATTAATAACTAAATTAATTACCTACAGTAACTATTCGTCACGAAAATTAAAGAAAATATTTATTATGACATAAGTGTTTCCTTTACTAGCATCAAAGTGAGAATTCGCATGTTTAATTTATAAAATCAATTATACCGTAACTGTTTTACATTCATAATGAGACTAAAGAAAACATTTTTTTTACGGTGGGAAAAAGTTCGAACTATTCCGAGCATTATTAATCGAGTAGTTACTTGAGAACAGCGCGGCAAAAGCTACGGGCATCACATTTTTAATTTACGTATACGTGTGACGAATAGCGCCATTGACTCAAAGTAGGGCACCATTTATGAACAATTTATTACTTTTTTTCCGACCACCGGCCTGGAAGTGATTCCATTTTTGGGGCGATTAGGAAAATAACCGTAGGTACACTGTTTATACTATTTTTTTTATTTTTTTTATCGGACTCAGTCGTTTTATCGTCAACCCACTGAATATATGGCGCGGGTGAAAATATTACGGTTTTTTTTTTTATTATTACTATTATTTACGGGCTAAGCTCTTATAATTTCAAAGTCGGTCAACGATGACTTGTAACATACACACACACACACACACACACACACACACACACACACACACACACACACGTGCGCACGCATACACGTAAACCCGTGAAATCAGTCATATTTCGCACAGGTTTAAAACCTAACCTAGAGCGTGAGAAGAGGAGTGATATAGTAGTTTGTCCGGAGAGAATGAAACAGTTAACTATATGCGATGTGGCACATGATGATAAAAACGTATAGATTATTATTGCACGTGTTCGTGTGCGGTTACGCGTTTAAAATATAATTAGCGAATTTCGCGTCACTGGGCTCGTATCCAAACCGCCGTCGGTAACACGGAGAATATAAAATATCGAGCAACGGCAAATATCGACCGGGCCGCGTATCCGACGCCGGTGGCGACCGACCGAGGTGGCGGTGGCAGCGCGACGTTGCCAAAGAGGCGAAATGCGAACGCGAAGAGAGAGGGTTTAGCTTAAAAAGGGATGTTACGACATCTCACAATCTGACTAAATCGTTCATTGTGCCCCATCACCACCACCGCCGGTGTTGGAAGCCCACTTTTTTACCACCCATCCTTTACCGTACGCGTTTTATCAAATATATAAATATATACTTAGGTACTTATAAAATACGTATGACCGCCGTCGTCCACTGGTTATTATACCATTAGTATAATGCAATAGATATATTACTGATATTTGCTTATGACATTTGGGGTCACCTACCTACTACTTAACCCCACGTGCTTCGATTTTTTTCTTCTATTTCACGGGCCATTTTTTACATAATATGCTCGTATTAAATATTGCTGGCGGGAAAAAAATTATTACGGCATTTTATAATTTTCTTTTTCTACGACCGTACGTATACAATTATGTGATATACCATTATATATAGTAACAAATCATAATCGTTATAATGTGAGGATTGATGCCGGTTTTTTTTATGAACATTATTTTTTTTATTTGACTTATCTTTTCGTACCTTGATTATATTTTTTAATCTATTTAAACATAGACGGTAAAGCCTTATATACGAATAGAAGAAGGAAATATATTATCACATTATTACACAATTATTGTGTATTATCAAAAAACATTCGTATTAATAATTACGACAGGTATATGTTTTTTAATTATCATACTTAGATCTGAGATCTCAAATGCTAAAACTATTTGTCGTAAACCACCAGATTACACTGTCTCGCGCAACCATTATTTTTATATTCACTTTTTCTCGCGTCTAAACGTTTATTTAAATATGGAAAAGGATATTTATCGCGACAGTTTTTTTTCTTCACGCGAATTAATTTGTGCACAAAAAATTCAGAAAATATTCGAAAATGATTCTATGTGTCTGCAGTACCTGTGTAACTGAAATCTTCGTAGTAGTTTAATTAACAAAATTACGCAGAACCACTCTTCCTCAACCTACTCGATCAACTAAACAAACTAATTTAAAATCAGTTATTAACTTCCTTACCTTTGAAATATTGCTGTTACTTTGTTTATCAAACAATTTTCAAAACTAATATTTTTCGATAAATTTATAGTATACACATACACGGCAATTTTCTGTTCTGGAATATCAAAATTATGTTAGAACGATTATTTATATTATAATTATATGTAATAATACATTGTTTTTTAATTTTCTTTTTTTATATACCAAAAAAAATTATGCTTAACTTTTACAATTCAATTTAAAAAACAATAATTACAAAAAAAAACATTAAAACATAATATACATACAAATTCTTCTTGGTAAACGGGGTAGATTAAGTATTAAAAAAAAACCATTGAAAACGAAAAACTAATTATTTTTATACTACAACGTAGAAGATAACGAGATATATATTGAACTAATCTATCTTCCATATATATATATATATATATATATATATATATATA
>JAIPRN010000176.1:0-114628 GCA_025469175.1 Geopemphigus sp. TES_GeoC_2020
ACGGCCAATCGTGTCTCTCGGGCGTGTGGAACGAGAAAAAACCGGCTCGATTTCGTCGCTTTACGTCGAACGCCGCGGTTCCGTTGTCGCGTCTTTCTGTCCCTAGTTCTGGCGGCCACGCCGTCGTTTCCCCAAATGGCCGCTTGTAAAACCGTAGCGCCGGTCGTTTAGTCGATTTCCCTACGAAAATCTAAATTCCCCCCGCAACTAATCGTACCGTCGTTTCGGACGGCGCTAAAGACGGCCGCGTTTGTTTCTACGTACGGCACGTTACGCCAATCGTGTCGCCGTTCGTTTCGACGTTTGCGCGACGTATAGACGGATATGCCGCAGGACCGTGTCGGTGACCGGCGGTTGTACGTTTATTTCGCTGTAAACGAAAATCGACCCTTCCCGTCGAACGCCGCCGGCCACTGTGGAACGGCCGTTGACCATCGTCGGCGTGTTGATCGTCCGCCGCGGATGGGTAAAGTCGTCGGGTAAAGCAGACAGTCGGTTGTTTCGCTCTCTTCGACAATGGTTTACCGCCGAGGTCAACGGACCTGTATATAATATATGTGTGCGCGCGCGCGTATATATATACACGCGACGCTGACTAAGCGAAACCCGTGCCCGGGTGGTTGCCGCAAATGATTACGAGCGCTCACGCGGATCCGTACGTCATTATTCGCCTCGCGAAATCCGAAATTTGCATAAGCCGTGTCCAGCGCGGAGGTTTATTGAAACGCGGTGTTGGAAATTCAAATGTCCCACCCGTACGGCAACCGCCACCGCACCCAAAGATAACGCCGGGGAGACCGAACGGACACGATCTGTACCGTTAACCGTGAGAGACGCGCGCGCGCGTGAGGTACGCGTCGGCATTGTTTCGGGACATGACCACGTTTTTTTATCGTCAAAAGGCGCCTAATTGAAACGTTCTTTGTTCGCGTCTACGTTTTACGGTAAGCCTTCGCACCCGATAGATACCACGTCGGCGGTATGTGTGTGTGTAGCGAAACAGGACGGTTTACGGGACAGTCTTGCTAAGCGCGTATCGACGAACCAAATAGAAAACATTCCCGAGAACCGACCACGTTGTTTCTCGAACGATTCGTCGTTTACTATACCGGTCCACACGAACAAACGTGTGCGCTATTTGTATCCCTATTTGCCGATCGAATTTCGTCCGAATATGTTTATAATACACGTTCGACGAACTTGACGTTACAACGTCGGACGTCATCCATCGAACACGACCACTCCGTAGCTTTAGCGACTATACGCGGAAGCTTAGGGGGAAAAAACGTTAATCCTTCCGCGGCGTTTACGGGTTGACCAATAAACCGACGAACGCGTAGCACAAATAGGCGAATAACATTAGGAACGCTCGTATTCGAACCACAAGTTCGTCGAGAGGTAACGCGTTAAACGTTCGTTGCCTCGGTAAAGTCGTGAACAAATTGTTTCGATCGCGGAGCGAAAACCGCGCCGGCGTGTCCGTAACGAAATGAATTGAAGAACGCCGGAGGAAAACGGACGGATCGTAAACACCAATATGTATCGCTCGTACGACCAAACATCGACGGGTTTATGTCTTCGAGGTAGGCAACGGCTAAATAGACCCAACCGTCTTGGGATTTTGTGAAATTCGCATTTGTCGTGGCCGCAAATCGGGTTTCCCCGATGAGAGCCGAAAGGATTGTCCGTGGGACGCGTCCAAAAGCGTGTTACACCGTTCCTAAGGGACATTACGAGTTTCAGGGTACCTTACACGCTTAGCGGTCACGTCTCCGAGAGTGACGCTGTGTGTATTTTGAAGAATTTCGAGCGTTTGTACCGGTACGATAAATAAATCTATTCGTCCCGGAAAACGCGCGTTGCTTACATAATGGACCGTGCATGTCGCGTCCTGAATCGGTCGTATACGATATTAAACGACGTTACAATAAATGGAATACGACGCGCCGCTACGTAGCGTATTTGCCGCGACCACTCGCTTCGCGAACAATCTCGTCAAAAAACTGGGCGACTCGGTCACTATGGTAATTTCGATAACAGTTAACCCGTCCCCGTTGTAAATGGGTGGTGGAGAGGTATGGGAAGGGACGTCTGCCGCGTTAATACTCGAAAGCGAGCAGCGCGTTTCCGTGTCTACAACCGGCATGTACATTTGCGACGGAGACATATTTGTTCGGGACCGGCGCGGTATTATTCCCGTACGCCGAATCGAATTTCGCCGACAACGATCGTTTACACGACGCCCCGGCGCTTTTTAAGCGGGCCTCGTACGTAAAAACGGACGATGGAGGGGACGGCGGAACAACCGGCTAGCCGACCAGTTTCTGGGTACGCCGGGTGGCGGCGCTGTTACGTCCGTTATTGGGTCCGAGCACGAGGACTAAAAATCGTCCATTGGCCGGTGCGACGGTAACGCGAAACGTTTAAACACAACCGGCGAGACGATTTACGCGTGCGCCGTAGTACGAGAAGAAACAAATCGCCGGAATACACGGCACGTCCGTAAACCGTTTAACGGAACGCGCCGATCAAAAACCTTTGCATATTCGATACTGATTGGTTCGATCGAAACCGCCTTCGGTGGCCGGTGACGAAAACACCGTCGAGGATGTCGTTTGTTCGATAATAATGATGCTAGACGCCTACACGAACGTGCTTAACGGCGCGGACGGGAACCGTAGTATTTAAAATCGAAACGTACGGGGCGAGCTTATTTATTCGCGTACCGGATGTCCGTCGGAAAGTGAAATCCCTTGGCACGACGGTTGCCCCAAATTCGCCCACGACGAAGCGGACATGTATTAATCGTCGTCACGGGATTCGCGGAACCGGGGTCCGACTAATTTACAAAAACGGTAACCTTAAACTTCACGGGGGCCGCAACAGTTCGTTAAGTGATTTTCGTCGTCATTGTGCGTACACAAATGAGAATGTTCCCACGCGTCGGCGAAACTAAAGCCAATTACCGGGCCTCGAAAATACCGCGGATTGTTTTTTCTTCCGCCGTCTCCGTCCCCTCCCTCTCTCACTCACTCACTCACTCACTCACTCGCCGTGTCGGTACCGCGTTCCTTGTCCTTCGGCTCGTTTACAACAATGCCAGACGACGCGAATAAAAAAAAAAACGTATTAATATCAACGGAGAAAAAACGGCGCGCGCGCGTGTAATTGAACGACTTGGGAAGTAAGGTGGTAACACACGTGGAAGACGGGCCTCCGGAGAGTTTATGTAGCGATAGCGATCTCTTGGGAAATCTGAGTGAAACATCGTCTCAGGTTTTCGAATGGTAACGGCGAATTTGTCCGAAGACGAACGGCGTACGCGCGTGTACCGGTCGGACGCGTGAAAACACAAAGGAAGAACGACGAAACCGTACCGCGGATATGTCCGCCGCGGACGGGTACTGCCGAGTCGTAAACGGTTTAATGTCGCCGCGCGGCCGGGTCTTTGTCGGCGCCCGAAGTCGACGTCGGCCATATACACACACACACGCACGTTCGGGTGTACTCTTACTACCTGCCGATTAAAATCGACCGGCCCGCCGTCTTTTATCCAAACAACAACGGGCCAGAGGGAACAAAGAGCGAACCGGAGCGATACGAAATATCGAACCCGTGTCGCCTCCGACTTGTATTCATCAGTGGCCGACCGTCTCGGGGATATTGCGTCGACGTTTCCGGGACGACAACTCCTTTCCAAACCGGGCCCGTGACGGGACGTCCGTTCCAAACGAATCGTACGGTAATAAATCTCGCCACACGCGTCGTTACCACTATCCACCACCACCACCACCACCGTGTTCGCGGTAATAATAACCATTTATATATACGGAACGGAATAGCGAGATGCCGATCGCAGGAGGGTGCTGCGCACGCGTCACCCTTATAGTGTGTGTACCTGCCGGTCGTCGTTACGTTCCAACGTGACCCGTACGGACCACCCAAACCGGGCGCGCAGGGTTTTCGCGCTCTATTATTAATCACGCGTCGTCTCGTGCCGTTTTCGGGCGAACAAATATAATACTACAACTACCATGTTTACTACAACTACCATGTTTACTACTACTACCATGTTTACTACTACTACTACTACTACTACTACTACAATTACTATGTTTACAACTACTACTACTACTACAACAATAATAAACGCGCGTTAACCTCTGTTTGGGATCCTTGAGCCGGACACTGGACCGGGTCCTGCTGGAGAACATGGCGGCCACCACTATAGGATCCGCTTCGTGGACATGTGACGCGTACGAGGACCAAGTGTACCGGACGGGATATCGCGTAATATTCCCCGGAGCCGATTGCCGTCGCGAACGGGACTGTGTTGTATTCAGCGACCAACCCACACACATACACACGCCGATACACGCGACGCGCAATCCGCACAACAGGACGGTCGGTGTTCCGGCCAAGAACTGCCGAGTGCCGCCCGCCGCCGGTGCGCCTTCTTCGGAACCGGTTACGCGGCGGTCCGGTGGTGGTCGTCTGGGGCAACGGGGTAACAAAAGACGGCGGCGGCGGCGGCGGTGCAGCATCGTTCGTACGCCCACTCCGACGGCGACGACCACACGTCCACGTAAAATAATCGTCGTCGCTATTATTATTCGTTATTTCGTCCGTTTTACTTTTGATCGAAACGTTCCGTCGAAAAAAACGGACGGCCGCGACCACCACGTTCCAGGATCATTAATAAAAACAAAAACGTTCGATTAAACCCGTTCCCCACTGTCCACCTAGTCGGATACAAAATCCGTGTACGCGTTTCGTTAGGAAATTCGTCGCCACCGTTAGGATACGCGAAAAGTGAGAGAGAGAGAGACGTCTCACTAGACGATGGGTAACGGTAATCGGTAGTGTTTATCGCTTTTTAATTCCGCGAGACAGGAAATTAACTCGTTTAATAAATTTCGTACGAGCGTCCGTTACCGCGATACCTACCGTAATCCAGTTTGACGGCGTTTCGAAAAATATTATACTCGGACAGTTCCTATAAGCGATTATTGACGTCTTCTCTACTCTCGTATATAACGTCCGTTTAAACGGCTATTCTCGTACTATATACGACGTGAAATATATATATATAAATATTCGGAGGGGTCGAATACGTTTAAAAAACGATTACTTCGTTTCCGTTTTGTTCGGTAAACTGTTTCGTTACTGCGCTAATTCGATAGCGAACGGCGCGTGCGCTGTTCCCCAGCCAATCGGCCGAATATAGAGAATTGTTTGGCTTGGCGAGCCAAATTGGAGTTGAATAGATCGCGCGTATCTCTCGATTCGTCGAACGCGAAAACCGTCGAACATTTTCCGACAAACGGCGGTCGGGTCGGACGAGCGTCGTTAACGTCAGACAAAACGGGTAAACGACTCATAGACGCGTTCGGAACTATTTGTGAGACGTGCGCCGAAAATGGCCGATCGCGTTTCGCGCCTTACGTAAACGCCTTTTCCGTCGCGTCTGGGCCGAAACGCGAAATACCGCGATACGCTTCGTGTTGTGCCCGTGGTACGTAATAAATTCTCGGCGTCCGCGCGCTCTGAGGTAGGCGACGACCTGCGCCGGAGCAATGCCAAGCCAGTAAACCCGTTCGATTCGTATTTTATTGAAATATTATCCTAATGCCGGCCAATTAGTCGACGTTTATATCAATAATTACGATAGCCATTAATGTCCTCCGCGTTTTCTGTCGTGTCATATACACCCGCGGTAACGGAATTTATGCGCCGACTATTACGGTAACCGGTTGGTTTGGCCTAAGGGCCGATAAATATTACCGGCTAATTGACGGACGCTTGGTAAACTGTCCCCGTAACCCGTAGTATTGGCGAATAAATAGTAATAGTCCTCCCCCCCGTCGCCATAGATCATACTTGGGGGGGGGTGTTCGTTTTTTAGCGAAATTCGTATAATTTTTCGTACAGTTTTGCCCCCCCCCGTGGTGTACGCCGCTATTTAACGGTCACGCGCGTTAAATCCCGTACGCGACTCGTTTAGACGACACGGTGGTCGATTGGACGCGCGCGTTATCGCCAAATTATCGTCGTCGTCGTTACAACGTCGCGTTCGAAACAATGGACGTTTTTTTATATCCTTTTCTACCGAAAACGTAACTAATAATAACGAACCGCACAAACGGATATGAAGCCCGAGCGGCGTATTCCAAAAACGTAATTTCAACACGCGGCCGCCCGTCGGAATCACACTTTTACGAATCCGTCGTACTTGGCCGACACGTTTAACGCGTACGTCGTGTTCGACGGGACCACAACCTCCCCGACCGTTACCGCGATTTATCGGGCGATTCCGAACGTTTCAAATATATACCAATGCCGGTCCGACGTTTACGAACGCGTGACGCGGTTAGGTTAGTAAAATACGATTTCGAACGCGTTCCACTAGTTTTAAATTACCGCGGACAAGTAGAATTCGATATAGGCTAACGTACGATAAAACGACGATAATTAATTTTTTTTTTAATTTTTCGAACCCCCCCGCCGCCGTATTTTAATCTTAAAAACGAACGAAAATCGTCGATTTATATCTACACCGTGCCCGCCTATCGTCGATCGTAAAACACGTTCGTCGATTTCGTGTTCGGTACGCTATCCGAAGTCGCTTTTGTACATTACACAATCCGTCGTGCGTGGTTATTTATATATATATATGTATACATGTAGGCACGGACTGTCGGCCGTTGTAACGGCTACCTACCCGCCCGGTTATACACGGACCAAATATATCCGGGCACGAAATAACCAACAAAGTACGGCGTGCGTGTGTGTAAATTTTTAGTCCTCCGGGTCCGTCCGTCGGAACGCCGGCGAAAATAGCGCGTCGACAAAATCCGAAAATCGACGAAATCCCTAAAAAATCACGTACGTTCCATTTACAAGGGGTTCGTTTGCCGAGATGATTTACAAGTTTTACGTCGTAAAACCGTTTCGTTGTACAATAGCGGCGGGACGAACAATGCGACACCTACGTGGCAATTTTATGGAATGGCGCGCGCGCGTTCACGGCCCCGTGCCGAGCAATATGGCCTTTTCACGGATCGAAAACGCGCGGCGGACAACGAATACGTACGGTGTAATTATTGTCGCCGACGGCGCGGCCGCGTTACGGTCACTGTCGGGTGATTCGCGTAATAATGCCCACACACAGACGAATCCGAACGGGCGAGTTTCGAACGAAAATCGACGACGAAAAAAAAAATGGAATAAACGCGGAGAGGTACACGCGCCAGCCCCTAGAGCGTTATCGAAACGACTCGCTATCACGCCATCCGTTCGCGCGTATATACACAGTACGGCGTTCCTAGTAAACGGTGGCGGCAGTCAACCGGTTGCGAAACGCGCACCGGTCGGCGTACGGCGGCCTTGTTTTATTCGAGAGTTCAGAGTTCGAGCCGTCCGTGTTTGTGTAGTACGGCGATAGACAATGGCTAAGTAGTAATCGCGCTCGGTTTCGACGTTCGCGTTTTGGTTAAGGGAATACAGACGATCGACGAGATTTTTTTACTCCCTCCGAACGGTGATTTTATTTCTCAATCGTTCGGGTCGTGTGCGCGCGGCACGCTCCGGCGCGCCTTTACAAAACCGGTGGTCGCGCGCGCGTGTTTTTTGTTTTTTGTATCGTCCGCCGACGTTTCGGACTGTTCGTCTACCGTCCGAGGGGAAACCAAACCACCGAGCCGATTGGCGCACGGGGTGCCGCCGTAGAATTAATAATAACTCTCGTGCGTTGTTTCCGCTCGTCTCGGGCGTTACGAACCGTCGCGCGCCCGATTAGGCGAAAACCGGTACGACGCTTGATTGTAAATCCACCGGACGACCGCGTTCGTTATTAACGCTTCGAGAACCAAAAAATCGTTTTCAAAACGAAATAACGACGCATTTACTGAGGCGCCGGAGCGCGTGCGCGTGCACGCGAAACATAACGCCGAACAAATAGCTTCGAAACTCCGAACGTCCGTCATTGACGAAGTCCCGAACACAAAATCAATTTTGCCGACGAAACGTAAATCGTTGTGGGCGGAGATCGTTCACACGCGCTCGTACTTGGAATAAACATACACGCCCGTGTACGACGACACCGCCGCGACGCCGTAACGTTCCCTCCCCCCCGTTTTCGTCAAAAACTATCGACCGTAATTACGGTCCCGGTGGCATCCACCCAAGTCGTCGTAATAATATTATTAACGGGCGGTTTAATTAACCCCACTATATATCGGTTACGCGTACGGCGGTTGTTTCGGTCAATAGTCGCGTCGTTCGTACGCCACGTTCGTTCGCGGGGTACGCACCGTCGCATATCGATATTGCGGTCGGTTAGGTTAGGTTAGGTTAGGTTTTCCGCGCGGAAACGAAACCGTCGCCGGACGCGAATGCCTAACCGATAACGAAGACGCGGAGAATATCTATTCGCCGGGACGGACGTAACCAACCGTACGCGCGACAATTACGATAATCGTTATCGAATCGTATCGTCCGGTTGATTTACGGGGCGAGAAACGCGTACGTGGACCGGCCGGAATGAATTCCGTCGCCCGGTATCGACCGCCCACCTAACCACGGGTCGCGGAAAGTTTAATTTCGCGTCGCGTGAACTGTCGGTCGTCCGATCGCGTTCTTATAGTACTAGCGCGCGTTACCCGTACAAGCGGTTTCGTGACGTCGGACAGGCTCGGGCTACGAGGAGAATCCGTTTCACCGTGTCCGCTAAACGCAAAATCCGTTTCCGAACAAACGGTATTTAGCGCGTAACTACGCTCAGAAAGCGAAATCGCGCCCCCTCGGGTCCATTCTACGTACGCGCCTGGCACGGAACCGCGTGGCAACCAGGTAACCGGACGACGAACGGTTTTCGAGCGCGCGCCCACCCGATCGCGGTGCCTACTAATCCGGTTTCGGTCCGTTTATCGGTCACACACAACGGCCGTCGACGTTTCGGGTGGCGCGCGCGATGACGTAAATTGTTAAGGACTCCGCGGGCTGTCCAACGGTACGTCGAATGCCGTCACGTTAGCCAAATCAGTTTCGTCGAACGGCGGCCGCGTATTATATACGTACACAGACTCCGCGACTAACGACGACCGACGTTGAATAATGTACGTACTTTGGCTCCGTTCGTCGGTTGTAGCCGTGTCGTCCGTGGTGCGCGTCACCAAACTCCCGACCAACTTATCGTCAGCGTCGTAACCACGGTTAGGGCACTAAAACAACGTCAACGAAATCGGCTCCTCTTCGAAGATTAGGTTGAACTTTTTCGTTCTTTTCTATCGGCAATACACACTCACTGGCCCGGAATGCCTGTAGGCAGAGTATTACTTCGGAGTCGCCATCGTTTATTGAAAAAGCGATATTTACGTAAACGATTTTACAAAACGATCCGTCCTTAATGAGAATGGCCAGCCACGTATCTCCCCACGTTGTTTTACCTCGCCCTCGCTCCCTCACCCCTACCCTCGTACGTCGAATCTAATTTACAATAATTCTTAAAAACCGACACTTCCGAAAAACTATCACGTGAATGGCGCGCGACGACAGCACAATCCACCGCCACTTCCTTTAGATAGCTTAAGCTAACAACACACGAGAGGAACGGAATAGGGACAGTCCCCTGAGACGGCACCACTGACGTCGTTCTCTACGAAAAATAAAGAGTACCTAAAACGGATTCTTCTAGGCCTAACCTCTTCCTGCGGTCACGGCGGAGTTGTCACGCCAAGAGCCTGCCTCTGCCGTTCGGCGACTTCCTTTGGCATCATTACCGAATCGAACGACGATGTCCCAGTACACCAGCACGCGCTCGACCAGGCCGAATCCATCAATCCGACGGACTAGCGCGTCCCGTTTAACGGTCAAACGCCTCGCAGCGAACGAGCGTGTGGACCGCGAGATTAACCTAACCTGGAGAGTACGGAACGACGAGTAGACGCGGGAAACGTACGAAACGATTAGTAAAATATTTCGTTTTATCGGTTCATTCGATAGGTCCCCGAAGAAGGCTTAACGGAATTAAACGGGAAAAAAGAAAGCCGACGTCGCTCCAGCGAAAAGGTTAGGTGGTTTCGTTTAATTGAATTACCCGCGCGACGGACCGTACACGTTCTTCGGTGCACCGAATCCGTACACCCCGTCGATCGAACGAATAATACGTTTTTTACGTAACACTGGGCGGATCGCGAAACTTCCGAACGTTTTGTGACGATATAAATGGCGAGACAACGTCTGTCCGAAACGACGACGGCAAATCGTTTCGGGAGTGGATCGGCAAATATAGTCCGGCGCGCCACGAGACGGAGCGCTAACGGACCTCGCGAACGATAATTACTACAGTCGATTACGCCGTCGTCGGGTTTCGGGGGGGGGGGAACACACGGTACGGATAAACGTCCGTCGCGTACCGTTATTAGGACGAACGTCCGGGAGCGACGTAACGATCGTGATCGTAGCGACGACGCTATTATTGATTGATCGACACGCGAACGCTAAGACAAACCGCCGGGCTTATCGCCGCCGTCCCGTCGGATTCCACGTCCGAGTACGGGAAAATGTGACCGAAGTGCCGGCGCCGCGAAACGGTTTAATTAACCGCGGGGGTTTTTCTTTTTTCAAAATGGCGTACTAAAGGAATATCGTCGAGTACGGTAAGTGCGCGCGTCGGGGACGGTGCACGCGACGTACGCGCGTGGTCATTCGCGGACATTTTGAACACCCGTCGTGCGTACGCCCGAACTACGGCGATCGTGGAAACCGTACGCGCCGTCCGCTAGGCGTACATATTCGCCTACGGCGGGTGTTCGATAAAATTATTTCGAAATTATTCCGAAAAAAGGAACGTACGCTGTTGACGGTTTCCGGTTTATTTTAGTGTAAAATTGATTATCTCGAACCGGTCGTCGACGATGGGCTTTTATTTAAATCGAACGTTTTCGTATAAAACCGCGCGTTTACAATGTCCCGGAACGACGCGCCGTGTATCGAATTTCGCGCGTAAATCGGTAAAAACGGTACGCGGACACTCGATAAAATTACCTTTCGAACGGCCGTTGGCGTAACTTTTCGCCCGGTACACCGACGGTTCGAAAATGTTCGTGTCCGTATATTGGAGACGGTCGTCCTGGGCAACGTTCGACGACACCAACAGCCGATACAATCGGTCGTTCGATTTTGATCGAAATACGACGCCGTAAACGAGAGCGCACGCGCGGCAATCAAAGTCGCGGCAATATAAAAGTAAACCCCGGTGGTTGTACACGGCAGCCCCGCCGTATTCACTCAGTTCGGTTGTCTATTCGAGACCGTGAAACTACACACACGGAGATTCGAAACTATTCGTAGTAACGCGACCGCAGAACCCCAACCTATGATTCCCAAATACGTACCGTGAACGACTGGTTCAAGATAGCTGCTCGGATTTTATACTGGAAATTGTCTCGAGCTCATTTCGATATAACGATACGTAACCTCGGTAACGTTGTTTCGGTACGATTTTAATCCGGGTATTTGTCGAACACGCCTCGTGACCGAAGACCACGCTTAAAGTTTGACTACCGTTTGTTTTTTGTCCCCCCCCCCGAGTTTGTCGCTTTAAACGACACGTTTATCCCAAGTAGTTCTCGCCTATTCGAACTCGACCGACGTTCGATTCGAAAATCCAAAACCAATACACGACGCGACCGCGTCTCGAAACGTAAATGAAATAAACGGTACGATTGTCGTACACCGGCAGTTTCGTTTCGCCCTCCGTTATTAAATACGGCCGTTCCGTTTTTCGTCGTTATTTCCAAAAACCGACGAATTTGACGAGCGCGAGCTTATTTTATATTAACCATCGATACCCAATCGTAAATTCGTATATACTATAAGGCCCGATACTTTTCGTTTCAAATGTCACCGGTGGGTGATCACTTCCGATTTCGTCGTTGGTCTACCCGTTCGGCGTGTCCTGAAACTAAGACGTATCACGTTTTCGTAAACACGGGCACCTCCTCCTATTCGGCCCGTTACGCAATACGCGCACGTTCCCTAAATTGTTTCGCGCGGTGCTGTGTGTGTGTGGGGGGGGGCGGCCTGTTTCGTATTTTGGAAACGCCGTAGCTTCGGAATCGCTCGTTTAATAATGAATACGGATTTCGTCGCGTAAACGTCGGACACAAAACGCGCGACCGTTGGTTGGCCTATGCGGTTCGCCGAACGCTTTCCTTTCCAATACGGTAATCGCGTCCGAAATCCTCCCGTTTTTCGTTTCAAACGATCAATAGACAATGCGCCCACTGAGAACGGTACTTCGGACAGTACGCGAACCCCCCCCCCAAACATTCGGATCGTTCGGGTCGTGATATCGAACCGTCTAGTCTTCCGGCAATACGAAAATCGGCCGTACCGCGATAAAGTAATAAATCGGAGCCGACGATAAACTGTGTACGCGCATATACACGGGTTATTATTATTCGGACGAGTTTATAATCGATATTCGCGTAGTATTTTTCGTTTTTCCGTCGCGAGAGTTAACGAATTTCGCGTTCTTTTCCCCTCTGCGCGATTGATGGATACGCTTGTAAGTCGTATATTTAGGACTCGGTTACGCGGCTATTTCGTATCGCGCGTGGTTATTAAAATATCCACCGAAGACGACGAACCTTACGATGGACTGTGAACTGAGTTTCGATTGTTCGTTTACGGCGTCCGTTCGTCGGCGTAGATAATTTCGTTCTAAAGCGACCGGTTTTACCGGCGAAAAATCGTTCGACATTTTTCGACCACGCGAGCTTAGTGACCGGACGAGATCCGATGGTCGATTTAACGCGAAACGAATACGCGCTAATAGTGTGTGTACACGTCGACGATTCCGTGATTGACGGCGCATTGTCGGGCGCGGACGAAATTGCGTAAAACGACTATTACGCGTACTTGACCCGAAGCTTAAAGTAACCGCGGCGATACGAAACCATTTGGTGGCCGTCGCTCTATGCTACACTAATGTCCACACCGATTCCGCCAGAGAAGTAACGGGCGTACTTTTGATTGGGCGTAAGCGCGCGGTTTCCTTCACCCAGAATGTGTTTCGTTCGCGGTAATCGGTCACTTTCGAGTCGAAACCCGCGAAGTTCGAACGCGCGCGTATCCGCCCCCCGGCGGTCCAAATCCAACGGACAATCTAGCACCGTTTTTCAATTATCCCGCGCGCGCCCGTTTTCGAGAATCGGGTCAATCGCTAACGACGCGCCTGTCGTTAACAAAAAAAAAACCGTCGACAAATTCCACCGATGGCCGCCCGTAGTAATTGACCGTAATTATCGGCGGTCGTCCCGTTCAACAGCGCTGACCGGGCGAAAATAGCGCGCGGTTTCGAAAATCCGCCGTTGTTCAACAACAACGATTACGCGTTTTAAGGAAATCGCCGTCGCGTAAACATAACACGTACGGAGTAAACGAAAATGTCTATTTTCGGAAACGCGCGCGGGTTTAAATAATAGTCGTCCGCCGTCAAGGTCGCGTCGTACGGGGCAACAATGACTCGGCGGGAGGGTTGGGTCCTCTCGTCGCTTTTGTCCGCTCGTATTTATCCGACACGATATGGGAACGTTGCGCGAGACGGGCGAAAAACGCGTGACGGTCGTGCCGTCCCCCGGTGATTTCACCGCGCCATATTCGCCCCGGGCCGAATTCCGATAGCGTCTCGGCGATGAACTAACGCGACGTAATTTTTGGACGTGCCGCGCCACGGCCGTTTAATTGTATTCGCGCGTCTCGACGTCGTATCGTTTATAATACGCCGGTCGCCCTAAAACGACGGCCGGTTATTTCGCCAAAGCCGCGAATTCTCGGCACGGAAATAGCCCGGCGACGGAAAAGCGTGACGGGCCGCCCGTTCCCCGGGACAACGTACAATCGAGATAGTTTCGAAAAATTTGTATAAAACGTGTGTTCGAACGTTCTTAATAGGCGTAAATAAACTATAAGTTTTGTAAAAACTAATCGTTTCGCGAAACGTCGTATGGGCGAATTGTCGGCGTTGGAACGCATCGCACAAACGGTTCCGACGACGACGGACAACATTAACTACGGAATGTCGTCTCGCGTGTTTTTTTTTATAAACTAAACGCCAACAATAATAATCGTCGACGGATTGGACGAAATTCGTTTACACGCGAGCTCGCCCGACGCGTATTTTCTTCGGCGTTCACACATCAGCGGTGGTCTGTCCGGTGTACGCCTTTTAATATTTCGGCCGATTTTGTTACGTACGTACGACACCACGGGACGTTTATGGCGGTTGCAAAGAAATTGTTTAGAACTCCGCGAAATCGACGGACGGCGAGGGTTTTTTTTTTTTGTTTCGAAAACGATCGTACATTAATTTTTCCCGTCTCGGGACACCGACGAACGCGCGTACTCTCACGACGGCAGCTGGACGGGGACAAATCTATTCCGGAGCTGTAGAATGACACCAGGCCGACCCGGGACGTTTATTCTCTGTACGTTCTTGCTATTTCACACGAGGCCGCACGGTTTTGACGAAAATCGAACCGTAAACGGTTTACGACGAAACCACCGGCTTGGCCGGTGTTACCGACGCTAATCGAAACGGTTTTCAAAAGTTCAACTCGCCTCGGCGTCGTTATTTTTTAGTCGGCCGCGCGAACATTGGCGACGAATAAATGCGCCCACGCTTTTGTAAACCGGACGGAGAGACGCGATCGTGTTACGGACCGTCGTAAGAGGACAATTACGGACGAATCGAAAAGTCCGAAACGTAAATCTCCCCCTCCGTCGAGAAAGCGTCCACGGAACGAGTCCTGTTCAGGCGTACAATTATTCGATCTAAAATCGCGATCTTCGTACGCTCTCCCACATTAGCCGGACGACGTGTTTTTTAACGACCGACGCATAAATTAGAAACGACTTCGCGCGCCTCCGATTCCGAAATAATAATCGTTATTAGCCCGGTGGGAGTACGCCGGCGATTTATTATGTTCCGTCTACGGGCGTCGTGATATTGTCGGACGGTTCGCGGGGGGGGGGGTAGTACCGTACGTTTTACGCGATATTGTGTATTTTTTCTTCGATCGTTAAAATTGTTCGGTCACGTGACGAGAAATTCAACGGAACCGCCGCGCGCGTAAACGCGAGAGCGTAATAAACACGCAGAAAGGCGTACGATTGTGCGTTCGTAATTGTTTGCGCGCGGAATTCCAATAATAATACCGTCCCGAACGTCGACGGTTCAAGGTCCTACTCCGGGACGGCTACCGAAATAATCTAAATGGGTTTTTAACGAACGCCCCTCCGAGGGGAAACTGGAAATGCCCCCCCCCCTCGGGTCGTTCCGTGATCGATCGATCGGCAGTTTCGGAAATCATCGGCGCACTTCCCGAACAAAATACTCGCCAGTACGTTACAGACATACGCGTAAGAAAAATGAAACGGCGACGTCTCCGAACGATCGAATAGCCCAACGGTACAATAGTTTTAGCCATCTCCCGGACGCGCTTCGTCCACGTAAGCGCCCCATCGATCGGTTCGAAATCGTCGGACGCGACTTTCCGGCTAAAAATAATTCGTATCGGAATCGCGGCGGTGACGTTTGTCCGCAATGATCGTAATGTCGCGTCCGCGCTTGGGAAACGTTTCCGAATTCGGCGAGCTCTGAACAACATCGAAAAACGTCGCTAATACATATTTTCGTACAATTATCGACGAGCACGCGCCGGGGTTGGACATAAGCCCGTTAACGCTATCGTCCGTTTTCCGACGGTTATAAAATACTTATATTCGTAATACGTATATTCAAGGCGTACGGAATTTGAACGGATTTATTCCACAATACCGATGTATAGTATCCAGATACGCTAGACGTTTTTCACAATTTTTGCTTCGTCGCCCAGTTACAACCAACAAACAGTATTCGTTCGGATCGAAAGTACAATGGTCACGACGCGTTATTACGAAACGAAACAAACGCGACGAAATTGTCGTCCGTCAGGTTACACTATTACGATTGTGGTTCGTTGTTCTTTGACGTGTGTGGCTGTTGTACTACAAAAGCCATTGACAAAATTAACTAAACATATTTTCGTTAAAAAAATCCATATAAATATATATATTCTGAAACGAAATAGTATTCGTTCGTTACACACGTGTTTTTATAATGTAGACGTTTCATTAATTCGTACAGATTCGTCGTACTTTTACATTTTTTCTAATTTCGGATCGTACTATATTTAATATACATATAGATAATTTTAAGAAGTTTTTATCATTATCATAAATTTTACATTCGAAAAATAATAATTCCAGTTATTCGAGTACGATTGTCCAAAAAAAGTTTTAAACGCCCGAAAATACGACGATTTAATTTATCTACAGGTACAAATATTTCAAAACAACAATTTATAATTGCTAGTTATTCACGTTTTACGCGCATTATAAAAACTGTACATTTCAAACGATTATTACGTACGTAGGAATCGCGATTAATATTCCAATTCGATTCATAAATGCGCGAACGTATATTCTTCACACCCACGCTGTCGTACAATATAATTGTAAACACAATTGTCTGTATCCACCCACAACTTGCCAAAGTGGTCTCTCGAAGGTCAAACAGTGATGAACATATAATTTGCGTTTCGCACCTTTACAACAATTACAAAAACCTTTATAACCATAAATGTTCGAACACTTTTGATAAACGTTTTTTTAATTTTATACATTATACGAAACCATATATAATTACAAAACAAATTTAATACATAAGATACAACTAAAATTGCAAAATCTAACACTTAAATCTTATTGGCGGGTTTAACTACAGCTTTTCTCTTAACATTATTAGCATCATTTACAAATTCATAAGGCTTATCATAACCTAACAGTCGTTGGTAATATACCACATCTTCAAACGCTTGTGAATCCACAAATAGAGGATAATCTTTTGCGTAAAATGTCACTGTTAACTTCGGCGTCATAGGCAATCTCACTTCAAAAGGTTTAAACCGCACCTGAAATTATAATAAATTTGTGTTTAAAATTTAAAAAAGCAAAAATATTCTTAACAAATTAAGAATAAAACTATACACTATACTACGAAATGTATATATTTATAAAATTAACGGTTTTAAAAAAAACTTAAATTATAATTAGTAGTAGTTAGGTTAGATTTAAATTACCGATTATAACACGATTATTTATAAAATACTAAATAATTGCGTCATCAAAGTGGTAATAAACTTGTAAGCAAAAATGTAAAACACGACATTGCGCATTCAAAAATTGTAGTAGCGACACGTACGTAATAATAACAATAAACACCGTAAAAAACGTATGTACGTAACTATCGTTTCTTACTTACTATTGTTTTCAAAAATATCAGCAATCGCTTCGCCGATATAATGGCAAAAATATTAACCCGTTTATTAATTTTACGCGTACTTACGGCGATTTGTTAGTATTTTCGTCGATAAACATAAAAAACACTCGCCTGTTTAGGTTTCAAGAAGAACGAAATTATCGTGGCCACGTACTCTTCATTTTTTTCGTTATACTCGAGGGACGTCACGTACTTTTTGGTTACCAAATGGATGAGTATCGGCGTGATAAACGTGAAAAACGCCGTAATAGTGCACACGCCGATAGTGGCTGCCAGACTACTGCCCGTCTCTATGGCTTTTAACACTAACATCGGCTGGACGCACAGTCCCATACCGCTGGTCACGAACGACACGATTTTCAAGTTGCGTATGCGCGAAGTCAACATTCCTTTGTAGATGTTCCGCCATTCGGCGGTGTTGGGCCCGTCGTTCGGCGCGGGCACTGTGGATAGCTGCAAATAGGAGGGCAGGTAAAACGTTAATCGGACGCGAGACGGAAGTACTTACGCGTTTTGTCGGGACAACCAGGGCGCGTTTCGCGTTCAAACAACTCCTGAAGTGCTGGCCTCGACACGTACGGAGCGCGATCGAACACACGTTGACGTACATACTTAGACTTTAAGTCTTAAATCGATCGTCAAACGCACGCAGCTACCTAGTCCTATTACGTATAAATACGAAGTGCACGCGTCCCGAAACGAAATTCGAAGGAGGCAAATTTCGAACATCGTACGCCCGACATCGTGATAACTGACGATTGCCGATCAAACGGTTGATAACCGGCGTACCGCCCGATACACGGTTGCCAACTGCGTTTCGAACACGCGACGATTGTTTGGCGGTTTTATTTTAGCCGGCGGTTTCGTTGGCAGGCCGATTCGTACGTTCGATCGAAAAAAAATTGCGGTCCACCGAGAACGCGAAATTACGGCGTTGTACCGTCGTCCCGACATTAGTTTCAGGCGTTCGATCGTAGGCAATTGAACGGCCGTCGTTGTCGATAAGAAAACAAACGTGTCGCCGTCAAAACGCACGTACTCGGACCACGACCGTTTGGTTCACCTGTGCGTCGTTCGACGGTCAAATTACAACCCAAACGCCATAATTTCAACGGTTACTCTAATATCGTTCGTCGCGTATTCGATTCGTGAATCGCCGGTGGTTAACGTTACTTTAACGATCGAATTAGGCCTATTTTATTAATATACGTACGCGACGTACGTTATACAGTTAACTATTGCGCTACAAAATGGCGGCGGCGCGGAAACTCGACCGGAATCGTTTACCGCGTCGTGTCCATTCGACTCGAATTTTCCGCGTTCCGTCCATCGGATAGTTACGTAATGCGCCGATTGTGTATGATAAGTTAGAACTACAATTGTCGGTTAGACAGGCGTAAAAACGTAATTTGTCGACAATACAGTATTTTTTTCCGTCCCGAGTTCAAGCATTAATACTCGGATTCTATAATCGTCGAATTTTCGAACAACACGTTATTCGGTCGATAGAATTGTTTTCTCTCGGTACAGTCTAATCGCGCAATGCCGGTTCGTGTCTAAGTCGGCGCGCTCGTGCGTTTCACGGTTTAAGCTCTATATTTCTATTTCGAAAGTTTCGGTTTTTTGAAATTGCGCGTAATTGTGTACGAACGAAAAACGCGTATTTTAAACACGAATTCCCGGGCGTGTTTACAACGCTTAAATTTCATCGGCAACTGCGTGATAAACAATTAGGATCGATCGTACATCTCGTCGCGAAAATAGCGGTCGACCATTGAAATTAAACGGAATTATCCGGAACGTGACGAAAATGACGTTTCCGATATTTACTCGTTTTTCTTCTATGCTATAACGAATTGATGACGAACGAAATTTCGAGCCGATATAATAAAAACAATTGACGACCGTGTTCCGGATGCGTTTTTAATCGCTTACGTTAACGATTAGTCTTAACTCTTTCCGCCTAAAAAAAAAAAATAACCTATAATATCTTAATCCTATTTCGAAAAACTCAAAATCGGAATTAGTGTAAGTGGATGTTCTCTTCGTTCACGTTATCACATTTAGTATCTATTTATCGTATTTACTCTCGTCGTATTTGTCGGTAAACAGATCGGAAAATTGTCTACCTTTAAAAAACTCTCTACCGCGTTTCCCTTTTAAAACTTCAACGTTTATCGGAATACAAATTCTGGAATACTTTCGCGCAACTTTGTCGATTGACGGACGTTTTAATTGTCGGATCCGTCACCGACCTCGACCAAACCGGTTGTAAACAAAACGCGCGTAATTAACTTACGACATATAGGTGGTATACCGTAACGAAACGTTTTATTCGTTGGCCGAAAAGGATAATTATCGGGATATACGATTAGAGCCAATCGCCCGGTGGTACCTCAGTCGCCGGTCGTTTCCTTTTTGGTCGCCAAGAGATACAAACGGCGGTAAGACAATTCGACCGTTCGTTTCGACACGAGCGTGGGATGCGCCCCCCCCCCCGTATTTGATTATTCGCCGAAAACACGTGGGCAGATCGCCGGCGTACAATCGATCGTTATTGTCGAACTTGACGGAATTGATTAATCATCGATCGAAACGCCAATAGTAGCGCATAACTCCGCTCCAATCGTATAGGAGCGCGCCGATGAACGGCCAACGACGGTCGGAATTATTTCAGGGCGTCGCTCTTTAATCCCCGCGGTCATCCGTCGTCCCGAACGTATCGCGGCAATCAGTGACGTTATCCGAAAGCCGACGGGTCGGCGGCGTTCGTTAACGTCGTGAACGCGCGAACGTAACGTCATAACGAAACCTAACTTGACCGTCGTCTCGCTTGGAAACGTTCGTTTAATGTTACCCCGTACGATCGCCGGAGGGAAACCAATACCCGTACTTTTCGTTTTCTCGAAAACCGACCCGTAGCTTTCGTAAATGTCGATTCACATTTCAACTGCCTACCGCCGACGGTTATTACTGTAATTTTCAAAAAACTGTTGCATATTCAATTCGAATATCGTAAATAGGCGCAACTGTACGGGCGTATATAATCTATATACGTATAAATATTATTACGTAACGTTTATGAATACGTGTACATTGAAACGGCGCTATAATTTAAATGATAAGAGGCGTGCTATTTCAGATGACATAATACCCATCCGGTTTTACATTTCATACGGGACTTGCGAGGCGTATACGCGTTCGTCGTGGCGCGTGTAAAAGCCGACCGAAGTATTTATAAATTATCGGTTTAATAAAATTAAATTATACACGCACGCGCCGCGCTTCGTTACGTCGGATTGCTGGTGGTATCTTATTCGAAAGATATAAATCTTCGATTCTAGAGTAGTCGCGAACGAACTGAACCGCTGGTTAAGGCGGTTGCGAAATTCGTTTATTTATTTAGAAGCTTGTACTGTGTAGTCGTATGTACACGATAACGTAACGAACGAACAAATTACCGACCTAAAACCGACGCGGTTATAACGCGACATTTGGAAATGGAAATATAACCGGCTTGTACGTATCGAAATGACCGGCGAAACGGAGAAAACGTCCCGAACAAAAATCACGGGTGTAGGACGAGCGTTATTACGAATGAGCTTTTGTCGGATTTTTCGAAATACTCGTAACGCCCCGCGTTGGCCACCATTTTCGTACAGCCCTCCATAGAGATTTTTGAAAAACCCACACGACGATACGCCTCGTCGATTGTCACGAATAAACTACGGATGCGTACGCGATTTGTTCGAGCAACTCTAATTGCCCGACTAATAATCGCGCGTTTTATAAGTCCACGCTCCCGTGGACCTCGTGGTGGTGTCTCCTACAGAGTTGTCGGTCACTTCGTATCCACTCGGCCCACGAAATAGACCGTTGTTAATATTTAATTTAGTCGACTATATTGTCCGTAATGTCCGTCCACCGTTGCGGATTAGCTCGTAAAACGAACGTCGGTTATCGCGCGTAAACGTGAAAATGACGAGCGTTTTTCATGCGACGTCTCGCGATCAAACTCTGTAGGGAACGCGCGTAACTATTGCGCGCGAATTAACGACGCGATTTTTCGCTGTAATTCGGTCGCAAATCAACGACTTCGGGGCAACTAATAATGCGCGGCGATTCCCGTAAGGCTCGTCGTCGTCGTTCGAAAGGTTTTTTTTTTATTTAAAAGCTAATTACAAAAGTAAAATGTAGCTTGACAATTAGATATTGTAAATAATCATATAGTATATTAAAAGATAGAGCAAAAAAAAAAAACAGAAAAATTTTAAGTATGAAGTGCTAGAAGGGAAAAAAGGAAAATTAAATAGCAAAATCAAAGGAGGAAAATAAAAGGATAAGATTAAGAATAACGGGTGGACGAGTTGAATTAAAAATATTATATGGGGTGTTATTTATATTTTACTTTTGTAGAAGAGATCTAAAGACCTACGGAGAGAAGATTTAGAAAAATTCGATAAAATATGAATAAAATCTTCGAAAGGTTAATTGCCCGTAACGCGTCGACGAGGGTATATCGGAACGTACACAAAATATTCGCGAATCGTTATTACACAAGTTTGATGGCCGAGAGAGACGTATACCGTGGACAATAAATCGTATACATTCGTCCGGTTTGTCGGACAGCGGCCGAAAGGGGTGGATCGCGTGTACTGCTCAAGCGGAATGAAGCTTCCCGAGGAGACGGTAATTCGTCCACGTTTCGTACGGTACGATACGCGTAGTTTATGTACGACGTCGAAGAGTTCGCGAATTATGTGCCGGTCGCCAACACGGCGCGAGTGCGTGCAATTACGCGCGCGTCCGGCGGCGGACCAAGCGCGTGATATTGCGTTACGGTTGCGTCGCCGTTTCGCGGTTGCGTAAGCTGCGCGAGGTGTTCACCCGGGTAGACGATCCTCGGCGTGCCAGGCTAAATGGCCGCCGAAGTTCGCGTTCGGTATATCGGAGAAAGTTCGCCTCGCCCGTTCGTGTTTGTATGTATTAATCACGAGTCGCGCGGCGGCGGACTCGGGCAAATATAATTATACGCGCGACGCTACCGGTTTTCGGCAAATTCCATATCCGCCGACGGACAACGGCCGCCGGAGCAATCCGTTCGCGGGGACGGACGAGGTAACGTCGCCGTTTTTTTTTTCGCCAACATATCGGTCGCATATATACAAACGTTGTGGTGTTATAGTGGAACGGTTATTAACCCAGTTTTTTTCTTGTTGTGTCGCGTCCCCCCCTACTCTTTTCCTCAATAGGACGGACCGATGTAACCGAGCAAATGTCAATGACGAAACTATAGGCCGACCAACTGTACGCGCTCCCGTTACGGGCATACGGACCGTCGAGGGGCTACCCGTGTTGTGTCATTTACGGCGCTAGTTGTCCAACCTGTCGCCCGCGAATTGACGCGACGGATGACCACATCGTCGGACTCGTAAAAGAGACGCCCGATGGCGTTAACTCAGCCGTCATCGTTGTTTCTTAATGTCGCCGATGGCCGAAAGCGGTTCTACGTACGTGGACAGGCGGGACACGTTCGTATTATCGTTCGGACGATGCGCGAGTTCCGGCCAATACGTACGAAATCGCCGACACAATTCCCATGTTCGGGACTAACACCGCCCCAATATCGACGAACGTGACGCCGTAATTCGTATTTCATTCTTATCGCCTACACGGCCATCACGCGTGGTTCTCGTTCACTTAGGTTTCGCGTGTCTATTCGAGACGGCAAGTTGAAGTTTATTACGAAACGTTGTCATTTGTCATCGAAGGTACTCGCGTTTCCGGAATACCGTTAACTTAATCACGCTGTATTTTGGCGATATAACGATACTTACGTTCGCTTTTCGTACGGTAATCGTTCTTCCGTTTATTTCATTTCGTATTGTAGTGACGACGGGACTAAGTACGCGGGATCCAGCCCGATGCGTCCGAACCGAGAGGATGACAACAGCGTCGACAACTATGGGCAATTACGCGTCGAGTGGTCGTTGTTTTCTAATTCTATACGTCTGCCCTCTTTTGAAATAATATATATTATTATTATAAAATACAGGATGGTCGAATAACGTTCGTCATTCGCGATGGCAGCGTGCTAGGTATATATACATATAGTAAAAAGCAATATATTTCGTTATTTTATCTAATTAATATTCTTTTCTCGTACCGATACTAAAATAGATACGTGAGAAAAAATTTGGAAAATCTCGGAGACACGTGTAAATTGAGTTTCATCGATCCAACTGTGAAGTTTTCGCGTATCAAGGGTGGTCCCATAAAACGTCACAAATTTTATCCGAAATTTTCGAGGCAGTAGGCTGGCTGAAGCTCTCTTAGCTCTCTCCATAAATATTTCCCTTGATCCTTATAAATATATCGTTGTTACTCTACGATTCGTTCGCATTTTGCCACATCGTGTATTATTTTTAATAGTCAAATTATCGTTAATCCGTCGTTGTTCTCCTGTAGCAGGCTACACACATACACATACAGAGTTTATCGTTTTACTCTTATTTATGGCTATCGGTATCTAACCGTTGGATTTGTGAATAATTTCGTTTTTTTGAATAGGCGAGATAATCGCGTCAGTTAAAACATTGGGTGTTCACTATACTAATTGCTCGCTGTGTAGTGTTTCGGAAAAAAATAATTATCCGCCGTTTTCTTTTTCATATTACAATGATAGTACGAACTATACTCCAATTAATAATATACGTACGCCAATAATTCAAAGGCGAGTGCTATACATTCATTTAGCTAATATTAAATGTCGAACGTTAAACGTTTAATACGGAAATTAAAGAAAGTAACTAAAATTGTTTTAGCCGATAGATAAACATTTCAGTTTTGGATCGACGAACGTCTTTAACAACCGAAGCTCCGTTGTTTTCATTCGAAACGTATTTAATATTTGTTTCAGATTATTCCGTCGCGTTACGTACGACTACTCAATTGTATAAATACTTGGCGCGAAATTCTTGTTTACGATCGACATGTTTAATAATCACGTTCATCGACACCGTGCGTAGTATCCGTGTAGTTTCGTTTGTTAAGTGAACCGCGGGGAAAAAGAAAATTTAAAACTTTCACACACAACGCGTCCAAACAGAACGTTCAATGATTTCGACGTTAATTTGTAACATTTAATACGCTTTTAAACTACCGTTTTGAGATCGTCTTCAACGATAACACAAAAACGAAAATCGTATTACTAACAACCAACAACAATTCCCACGTACCGCGTGTTAATTTTCGAATATTATTCGCCGGGTGTCTATGTGCGCATTATCATCGAGACGGCGATTCAAAAAAAAAAAAATGATAAATTTAGATTCGTAAAAACGATTAAAAATGATTCACCAATTAGGCTAAGGGGGGGGACATATATTTCGGATTACATTTTTAGAACACCGAAGTCGTAGTTTTAAAACGACGTTTATACATTTAAACAGTAGTGATTCGCGTACAAAATGTTTTTATAACGTTTCATAAGACAACGTTACGTTTTTTTCTCGTAGATAATCTTGTTTTGTTCATAATTCGTGATCTACTTTTTGATCGATATCTTATGAAGATACATATGTATATATATATATGTATGTGTGTATATGTGTGAGCATGTGTATACGTGTATTATTCATTACCCATTCGTTTATCGTAAAACAAGTTGTTCAATATTATAATTTAGTAAAAGCTAATACCGTCGTCGTTTAATTTATGTACTACAGGTTCACGACACGTTTATTAATCGTTTATTACTAATAACGGAAATCGCGTAACGTAAACGAACGTTTAAATACGGGCGATTTGTCGAAAAACGAATGTGCCCGTTCGCGTGTCGTATTCAAATTAAAAAACGTCACATTTCGGCGCGACGTGCGCTTCGTGCGCGCGTCCAGACGCTCTATTGTAATTAATGTACGCGAAAAAGTTATCGAATCGCAATTCGATATGAAAGTACTCGCGGCTCGAGTGTTTTTATATAAATATTACGTAACGTCGTCTAATGAACGAAGGAACTCTAGACAATATACACACACACACGCGCGCGCGTGCGCGATAGATATAAAAAAGTTAACGTACGAAGGTTTCGTTGTGTCGACGAAAGAACGTTACGAGCGCGTCGTATCCGAACGCGATTTATAAAAAAATGTAATAGTTACTTACGGAATTCACCGCGGTCGTAACGGCAGTCGTGGTTGTAAACAATATAATAATGTTCTCCGGCATTCCTCCGATCCGGTCAAAAAGATTTACTTTTGCGTTACGAAAACGTAATATCGTTCTGTAAAGCTCCCAGATAGAGATCTCGTCGGGAATTAACGGATTTGTAGAAAATCGGAGGCGCTGACTCTCGTATAAAACGTATACGCGGAGATTGTAAGCGTATTATTATTATTACACGGCGCGCGTAAAACGTGTTTGTTTACCGTGACCGATTCAGTAAGATTTTTGTTTTTCTTACAAGCCCGGGTGAATATCTACCTATCTACCTACCTACTTACCTACCTATTGGCTATCATAGTGGGACTTTGGCGCTACAGCGGTCCTCGTGGCCGTCCAGCGCGATGCGCGCGCGCGCGTACAGTCCATGGCGTCAGTCAGTCATCTCGTTCGCGTTCGCCGGTCTGGTCGCGCGTGCGTCGACGTTTTCTATTCCCAATACCTCGTACGTATTTCTTAATCGGAAACCGCAATAGTAATATGATCGCAGCCCATGTAAACGTCGCGAACAAACTGCCGTCCAAACAACCCGTCAGCGCATGATCGGTTTCGTCGTTCGTTGACACGCCGGTAGCCAAAACCATTACAACGTGAGTACGACATCGTTTTTTTACAATACCGGCGCGCAAACATGTCGCGCATTTCCGAGTGCCGACGATACAAACACGAATCGAGATTTAACGAAGAAAATGATTCCGTCGAAACACGAATAAATCCGGGCCTACAAACGATGGCCGTCGCGTACTGCCGATCGCGGAGCGTATTCGATTAATATTTATTCTAGTCGCGACCGACCGCCCGGGAACTTTAACGGTCGGCCACCGTGTCCGCGAGTCGTATTAACGTAGCCGGGAGTGGTCGCGTAAATTGTTAAGTTAAACTGTCGTGCCGAAACGGGACGATCGCAATATTTCGTAGGAACGAATTCGACGAAGAACGGTCGTTTATTGTTTTCGATCCAAGTACGCGTGCTTCGAAATAACAAATACTTAATTCGATCGTATAAAATCGACGTGGTTATTGTTCAATACAATTCAGCGAGCGCGTCCGTATTCGAAGGTATCGGTATGTTAACCACTAGTTTAGCGAAAATGAAAACGATAATCTACGTTTCTGATTCTAAACAATTTAGCTTTCGAGTTATATTGACTACATACGTATATAGGTATACAACTACATGGCACACGGCTAAAGTATCGTCGGGTAAATGTACCTAACTTTACGGTACTTTTATACGAGTTTCGAAATATAGCGCTAATAAAGTAAACTTAAAAACATTACTACGATATCTAAACTAGTAGAACGCGTTTCGTCGGAATAAACCGAACTACGTCGGTTACTACGTTTATACAATAAGCGTTTAAATAAATTCACGCAGAAACCGTTCGAACGAAAAACAAAAACGTACGTTATAAACGCGACGTCGTGTTTTCTAACGTAAAATTTAATTTCTGTTAAACATTTTCGACGGTAATTTTCGACCATTCGCGTAGATTTTACCGCGGCATTAAATATTCGTATAGTCCAGTCGCGTTCATCGACGAGCATCGGATAAGAACTAAGTTCACGAGCTTTTATAGAAACGAAATCGGTATCATCGTGTCCCATTATGCTGCAACAACCTACGGGCGTATTTTATAATAACGATACGTTTAAATTTCCCGTACGATTTTCAAACGCAAATTACATATTTATCCGTATACGTCGTGTGGTACGTGTTCGTGACGTTTATGTGTACCTATGTACGCATGGAACGAATTTGTCCGATCGATTTACTCCCGTCCTGTGTGTACCGGTGTACGATTAACGTCTCGAGGATTCCGTTAAAAATATTATCGAACAATGATTACGACACGAGTACAATACTCCATAACGGGTTAATAATAATAATAATAATAATAATAATAATAGGTAACTTTGTACGGTTCGCGTCTGCGACTCAAATTGGCACCGAAAATGATTATAAAAAAACTTCCACCAAAATGTCACGCTACGGCACTGTTTTATAAGTAATTATACGTGTATAAGAAGATAGTGAAAGGTTCTCAAACAGGCTAGAATAATAAACATCAACAACGACATAAAAAAAAACTATTATACCTAATTATTATTTGTTTTCTAGAGAAGTCTAGACCGAGCGTGGGTTTTTCTCTTAAAAAAAACTAATTTTACCTCGCGTAATAATAATAACAATAACAATAATAATAATTTCGTACGTTATTACGATGATATAATCGTAATTTCGGTTTTCGACATAACCTAAACCTCGGGCGCGCGGTACACATAATGTAATAGAACGCGCGTTTAGAGCCGCCGGTTCAGCGCCGTCGTTTTCGGAACATCGGGAACTTTCACGATTAGAAATCGATTTAAGCCCTCCCGCGAGGGTTTATTCGTACGGAGAAACGTACCGAAATTGTCGCTTTCAGCCACTCTGCGGTGAATAAGGACACGACGCGAATTCTCGAGCGGATAATTGATTCGAATCGCCTCCGTCGGTCTCCCCGCGCGTGTTTCTACCGTTGTACAACGACGTCGCACCGGCCGGCCGTACGTTGTTATTATGGTAATGTTGTATCGGAGTGAAGTCTTTGTTAACGATGACCATCCGTCGCCAGCGGTCTTTGTGCGCTGGACGTGTGTGTAACTCGGGAGAAACCGCGACGGGCGGAAAACCGCCGTCATCGCAAGCAACGGCCGCCGCCGTTTCTTCGGCGCGGACGGGGGAACCAGAAATATCGTTACGCGAGTTCCGCTCGTTTAAAAGCGCCGCATAACGAGACGATAAACGCGTTTTTTGAATCGTCGTCATGCGACAATGGACAACGACGTCGAGAGCGGCGGCACGGTCATTAAAGACAAATCGGTACTCCGTGGAAACCGCGCGATTTTGCCGAAATGACGTAACTAACTCTAACGACGAGTGCAGGACAGCCGTTGGACATCATCGAACGACCAAATTCAAGTAAATAATGGTCGACAACGATCCTATTGTACCAAATCAATCGTAATGGCGCGAAATATTACGCGTTTTATTAAACGAAAAATCGTCATTCTCGTATAACAGGAATTCGACCCGTCGCAAAATTACCATTTCCGAAGTCGTTATATATCTTTGTATCATATATATATATATACCGACGTATTTTTATTACAAGTATATTGTTATGTACGTAATATAGTTATTAAATAAGTTTACGGTAACGCGATATTACCCAGAAATTAATTATTATTAATAATATTATATTATATATTAAACTAATATAAGATAATTACCGAATTTATTCGGATTCGTTACAATGTTTACGATTTGTCGTTCACGAGACTACGAAAAATAACGAAAAACCGGCGGTTCTTGTTTTCGTTTACGAGGAAAACGATCGTTTTAATAAATCGTCGTACGCGTCGGTACGCCAGTTTCCCATCAAAACGACGACGTGTATACCGCGCCCACCTGTTTCACAAATATTACTACAGGCGATACGGGTTTATCGTGATTGTCGAAAAGGAGTTTGTTAAATCGCGTCGATTTCGTCGATCATACTAGTATAAGCGTATTTTTCCGACGATTTTAAACATTCAACTGGCAAAACCGCTTTCCGCGGCATTTTAAGGTTCCCCACTCCCACAATCACCTCCTAGCAATTTCGACACATTAGTCTTGCCCGTTAATGGCTAGTTAGTTGCACATCGTCGGATTACCACAGTTACGGCGACCCGACATTGTCTCCATCCGTCGTACGAAGAAGACACACACAAAGGGAACGTTCGCGTCGAAATAATGATGTCAGCGATTTACATACATAGCACGCACGCACGTACTAACTAATAAAAGAAAAAAAAACGAGGCCTCTGTATAGCGTTAACCGCGGCACGCGTACCGGCGGACAATCGACGGAAATTAATCTAAAATGTACGATCAATACCCGAAATGACATAATAACTAATCGGCCTTGACTTTTCCAATTGTGGACGTCATACGAATACGTATGGAGATTATGGTTAGAGCAGACGCGCTGTTCGTCTCCGAAAATGTTTTCGTCGTTGTTCCTTATTAACGGTGGCGGACGTTCCAGCGTGAAACCACACAATCCTACACTCGACGATCGTAACCGCAACAAAACGATAAATCGTAATACTAGAGAGTGTACCCAGCCGTCGACGAGGCGCGCAATATATAAATTATTAACCGACGGCGATACAATATAATCGTAATAATTAGCGCGCACGTCGAAGAGTAATATTTATTCAATCGTACATAGGTACGGTTGTTCGCTGGAAGAAGGGAATATATGATTTTAAAAGTAACGCGTATATATATGCAAAGTTACCGGTAGGTAATATTATTCGTGTTTAATTAATACGTTTGTATGTAAGTAACGTTATTTGGTCCAAAAAAACGATTTTTTTAAATAAAAAAAAATTAGAAACGCTATTTTTATCGATACCGAATTGAACGTGAAATGTCGACAGAATTATTAAAGTCTTACGTACGATTCGTATAAAAAAAAACAATTACGTATCGTTCTCGTCCGTAAATAATACGAAGAGCGCCTAGTCAATAATATATGTACATACGTCGGACGAGCGAGTAATTAGAACGGAATTTCGTAGACAATACAACCGGTTTAGTCTTAACGTCACACACGCACACATTATATATCGTGTAAGAATACAAGATACGAACAATAGCGAAATAACTATCATATATTTGCTAAGTACGTTACTGTTGTACGTGCGTATGAATATATAATATTACATAAAGGCGTAGGTGAAGCGACAAACGACATTCGATACCTATGACTCGCCGCCGGTTAGGTAACGGTCGGAATTACGTTTTATTTAGTCTCGTCGTTATCGGGTTTGTTTATTTTTTTATACCGCGGCACGAACGATAAACCGTCGCCGGACGTCCGAAGGTGCCGACATTGGTAAGTGGTCACACGCTACGCCGGTAAGGTACTTTCCGCCGTCGTTACCGCGCGGTAGGTCCATTTCGTTCACCAAATACAGCGTAACGGATAACCGTCGCACACGCGTCCATCGACATGTCACAACGAAACCAGTGAACGTTCGTTTCGACGGACAACCGTAAATTAGATGACAACCAGACGAACATAACGGATTACCGTCGAAAATGTACGCGGGATTTTCGAAGCGATTGCGACGTGGGTACTCTCTACGTTTGACGGCGATTGTGGCGATTGCTCGGTAGAGTCTGTTACGAAATTTCGGGCAAAACGTTTCGCGGTGTTAGTCCACAACGTGCGATATCGTTTCCGTAATCTTAGCGAGCCATCCTCTCTGCTTCTATTGTCTACGTTACAAAATATTTTTATCGACGTAAAAGGTTAATACGTCGTACAATTATTATTATTATTCGTTATTTCGGGCTCGGCCCGTCGTTTGTAACGTGAAATAATCTCGTTTACGATCGCGCCTATTAATTCCAATCCGACCGTGCAGCCCATCGAGTATTCGGAATAAACAGGCGGCGCGTTATTCGACGATAATTATTTCTCGAACTGCGATTTGTTTCGATATCAAAGACAAAATAAAAAAACCGATTAATTTGTTTTTCCATTCCGGCGTACCTATTGTCTAATAACAATCATTCGGGTCTTTGTTTCGTCGTCATTTCGGTTTACCCTTTTGTATATAACGTAATGTATCCGCACAGATGCTATCAGATTCGTCTGCCTTCTTTGACGGGCGTCACCGATTAACGAAAAACAATAATTATCGTTACATTTACGGATTGGCGCGTGTGAAAATAATATATGTATATACGTATTATTGTAAATACACGTTTTTAAGTAAACGTATTTCTCGCTATCGTCGATAATATTCTCGTAAAAGTAACAGCCGTGAACGTTATAAATTACAATAATGATATTAAATACTCCTTTAATTTAATTTACATATATCCGTATAAGACCTATATTGATAGGTGTAAAAAGTAATATTTATAATCGTTTAACTCGTGAAATATGAATCGAAAGAAAGTTTACCGGGGAAAATATAAAATAAAACGTTATACGAGATATTCAATAGAATTAAAGACTTAGCGAATGATTGTGGAGGAAAGAAAATATTAATTAGAAATGTCGGCGAAACGTCGAACGCGATTTACGTGTAACGTTTCCATATGATACGGAACGATTTAATTTCCCGTTTGTTTTTAAGAATCTTCTTAGTAGATCGACGGATTTAAGCACGCAACGAATTGAAAATCGTATACGATTTTACGTTTCAGTTTAAAGACGAGACCGACGACGTGTGATCCGTACGCGCGATGGTGGAAAACTCTCTCGTTTCTCGCGTCGCATATAAATCCAATCGATTGATTCGGTTTACGGTCGAACAAAAATACGTATATACATCGTGCGTAGGCGAATCGTGTACCGTTGAACATATACCCGGGGTATACACGTTTACAACGAAAGAAAAATCTTAAAAACTCATTACGCACGGCACCCGACGGTATGTGAAGTTTCGATAATCCGTATGACGAAATCACGACCGGGCGTCGTGATTATAATTAAATAATATTTATTTTGAACGTTTATCGTCGGACAATGTGCCCGGTTTTTTGTAGATGAGCGCGCGCGTGTATTTGTTCAACAGTCGTTTGTACACCGTCCGTGTTCGTTGAACCTTGATCCGAATTCGTTTGTAGACGGTACGTAATCACGTTCGTGTCCTTAAGACTCAAGAATAAGCCGAGAGAAAAGAGCCTATCAATAATAACGACACGCCGGGTCGTATTTGCGGGTACGTGAAAGTCACGCTTATTAGTTACACCTAACGTCCGCAACGTCATCCGTACACGGAGTCGCATGGTTCGATCTTTAAATAATTCGGCGCGATTAGCGTTCACGGGAACCCTTAAGGGTTTTCGGGTCGTCGACGTTTTATTTTTTCGATTTCGTCTCGTCGTTTCCTTCGCGATTTTCTCGAATCGCGCGTTTATAAACAACCGCGCCTCACGTTGTTCGCGCGGTTCACTCAGCGCCCAGGGAGGGGGGTGGATGACGACGGACGGGGGCCTATTGCGCGTAACGTATTTTCGCGTCGTGTTTACATTATAGTATCGATCGATCGCGATTGTATTGTGTTCGAAATACTGTCGCGCGTTCGCGAAATTAACACACGAGAACGCTTTCTCCGACGATTTTGATAATATCGGTGTATAATAAATCGGCGGCAATACGTATTATCACGTGCTCGTTCGTTTCACTTCGTATCATAAACGGAAACGATAATTTTTTTACGTTCGTTAGAAACCTATTTCCGTTCGGCAAACCCGTTAAGCGTCTTTTTAACGGGTAATCATCATCGAACCCATCATTTCCGCGAACGTAATATTTACACGAACACTTTGCTCGTATTCAATTATAAGACGCGACGTTGTGTCGAATAGTATTACGAAACGACTGGTTTCCGTCCGTTGGTCGTTTGTCGTTTCCCGACGGTTCATGATTCGAACTACCAATTAATCCGGTATCGGTGTACGATATGATCGCGCGTTCGAGCGGACCGTTATACGTAAATGGTAGCGGCAAGTCCGATTGTTTTCAATTGTACGCAACGGGGCGATAATGGAATCGTTAAAGGTCATGCTTGATTTGAATCGAACGGTGGGCAAAAAATTACGTTAATTCGAATAAAAAAAAAAAAAAAAAAAAAAAAACGTTGCGTTTTGTTCGTCGTAAACAACCGATTCGCGCGTGTTCGACCTAGATCCGGAGGAAATTTCGGCTAAAGAGAAAATAAACGCTTTTGCAATAAAAATCTCTACAATTAGCCACGTCCATAATACTGTACGTATTGCGCATTATTACGCGGAATTAAAGCGAACAAATAACAATTAGCCCAACGTCGGACACGATGGGTTTTCTAGCGGTCACGATCTTGAAACGTGCCCGACTGTTTGCGTCCCGCGCGTTTGCTCGGCACTTGTCGTTTAAGCGAACAACAACAACAACGACGAGATGTTTGTCTTTTTGAAACCGCCGTACGCACGACTACCGGACGGCCGACGTTTATCGTTTCAATTATAATACGGCCGTGCACGGTCGAACGTCGCCGAAATGAATATTATCGTAGGCGGCAGTAATAACTGTATACAGAAATCCGACCTAACGACGTCGACAGTCCGCGTGGACGAATTCGCGAAACGATACCACCGGCCGATGTAGTTATAAACGTTGTATCGTTGTTATTACCGGAACGAAGTCGGCGCGTGCTTGTGTAACTGGCCGTCTTCGTACGAAAATAACGTTAACCCGTTTTGTAATCCGACAGTCGTCGCTCGTCGGTATTCAAAAGGACTCGCCAACGTACGGTTTCTATTCAGACAACCGTTCGGCGGAGAACGGCCGATAGTTATACGAGAAAACGATTAAGGCGAAATCGATTATGTGTAGTACGGTACAAAGTTGATTGCCGCGCGCGGTGGTGTATACAATACTGACTTCCGCGTTTGTACGATTAATTTCGAGCGGCGGATTGGATTCTAAACTATCGGCAAACGAACGTTTTCGACAGACCAAAACGACCGGAAACCGTATCGTCCTATTTCGTTTACGTACCCGCGAATAATTAGATCCGTTCGTTGTCACGGGGGCGGGGTTATTTACGAAATACACTGCCGGTCACGTTTAGCTTACCCGACAAACGACGTCCCGTTCGCGAATAACGGACGTCCAATATTGATATTCAACGCCATCCGTCTTGTAAAACCAAACGTAAAATTTCGAGATCCAGAGAGGTCATATATAAAAGTATATATATATATATATATATATATAAATACGACCGTATACGAAACTAGATTATTCGATAACGTAAGCGCGCAAAAACGGAGCCCATATTAGCGAACCGTTTCGTTCGGACGTCCTCAAGAGGCGGCACGTAACGGACGACACGAACCGAGCGGATCGTCGCAACGAAAGGCGATACGGTATACGTTCCCCCCTCTTCGGTCCGAATTTTAATGGTCTTTCGCGGACACGGCACCCTGTAACGCGGACGCGAACGCCGTCGACAAAATAAACTCGTCGTTGGCCGAAATAGTCCGCGAAAAGCGTTCAATATCGTTACCGTGTAGAGCCCGGACCGCGAACGTGTTATATGGCCGTAAAGTGACGAAACATCGTTTCCCACGGAGAACGTTTCGCGGGAAAAAAACTCGAAGATCCGACCTAAAAAAAAAAAAAAAAACGAAACGACCGTCCGGGGTTCGCACAATTATTAGGCAAATACTACGATTGCTGCAATCGGGCAATTATATATATACGTTGACGTAACGCCGGTTTTCGTTGCGGCGAGTCGACGAGACGGGCTATTCCGCTGGATACGGGGACGATAGCCGGCATTCGAAAAAATACGCGCGTGTGTGAAAAAACGCGTGGTAAAATTATCGGTTTTTAGACATTTCTGTATACGCGGATGAAAAAAATTCGCTAATAATTGCGTAATAACGATAACAACAACAACAACAATAATAATAATTACGCGTCCGTCGACCTATTAAACCTTTTACGACTACGTGTCCGGCGATCGCAACGCGTCAACTTGTCTCGGGTAAATTGTGACGTGTTTGTGAAACTTTGAACGTTTCGATCCAATTCTTCCGTAATCGGCCGTTAGGCAACGCGTTTAAATACCTAACCCCGTGGTATACCACTGTGGTAGCTGTATGCAAATATCGTCGATCTTCGCGATACGAATTATATCGGCGCCGTCTCGAGATAGTTTAACGCGCGACGGACGTCCACGCAACAATGTACACGACGTATAATTGACGTTTCGCGCGCGTTTGCCCGTAACGCGACGACGATTTCGTTCGGCCGACGTTTGAATAATTCACAAGCGCCCCTATTACGTTCGCCAATTGTATACATACCGTAAAAATTAAACTCGATCGAATCTCGCGTCTATTTATTAAACACGTATCGGTACATCGTGTGTAAATATTAGAACGGTCGTATTACGAAAACGTTAATTCGCGAATAAGTAACGTAACCGAACCGATGAACTCCGATATCGCCACGTCAATTCCGCACGATCGAATCGCGAACGTATTTTCAATGTCCGAACTCTCGACGCGTACCTGTGATACGTTTCATTATTACCGATTCCCGATTGAGACACGAGCACGTAACGACTTTTACAATAATATACGTATTAATATATAAGTATCCGAACGAATCGTCCGTATTTCACGTATGGTCGACGTTTGTCGGAAATTCGGAACCGGCGACAATTTCGATTAGTCGGTTCAAAATCGAGTCGTCCAAATAGCCGTCCCACGTACGTTTATTATTATTATTTATATACACGTATTATTTTTTTTGTCGTTTTACTTACGCAATATTCGGCGACTAATGTTTAAATGTCGTATACGACAGTGCATCCACAACCGGGTAATGTGAAAGCAAAGTAAACTTTCACTGAGAACACACATACGCGCGCGTGCGTACGCGCACACACACACACGCAACGCACGCGCGTAGAAGTTTAACCGTCCGTTTGTGTGTAGGGTGTACACGGGAGGAGACAAAAATAAAACATTTCGCGTCCGTGTGGTCGTCGAAATCGATTATTAATTTTTAACGTTCTCCGTACTCGCGAAGACCGGCCCTCGTTCGGTAAGTTCAATATACCTCCGGATTAGATAGAACGAAGATGGACAATGTACAAAACGAAAATCAACCGCGAAATTATATACTACCATATATATATATATACCGTCTCGAATGGTGAGCGCATTATTGTTACGCGCTGCGGTTGTAGGCGTGCGGAAAATCGTATCGATCGGTAGGTAACACGGATTTAATAGTTCGACGAACACGCCGTCGATCGATTTTGAAACGAAATCGTGATTGGATTGTTTGTATCGGGAAAATAATGCGATCGAAATTCGAGCGCGCGGTGAGTGGCGCACGTTAGTTCGCGGTGTTACAAAACAATACGCGAATAATTTAGTGAGTACTACTCCGCGTGTGGAAATCGAATAATTTAGTGAAACACGTCGAACGTTTATGGTTAAAGCGAAGATCGATTTCGGCGATTGCCTGTTTGTTGGGAACGTATTCACGAACGCGGTCACTTTTTAATGTACTCACGTATCGGCCGAACCAAACAACAGGCTTTACGTTCAAGATATTTTTCGTTCTTTGCCCCTCTGCCCGGGGACATGTCAAGCGTACGAATAGCTACGAATTTCACGAATGTACGACGTAATACCGTAACGCCGACTAAGATCGTTTACGCATTTATTGGTAGGACAATAAAACCGCAACGTGTTGAAGAAGATTAACGATTGTTCGTGAAGAATATACGGTACGCGATGTTTACGCGGTTTATTTTATTCGTGGTCGGAGTACGTAATATATCGTTGTTTTCAGTAACGACTTTCGTTCCATAAAATGTTATTTCTCGTTTGAACGTACGGCGTAAAAATCGAAAATTGAAATTTCGATAAATCGTTAATTATCTAAGGCGCGTATCTCGATAACAAATATATATATATTATTACACGAAAATTACGAAACGGATTTTTATAAACAATTCGCGGATAGTAACGTTTATCCAATACGTACGCCCGCACGAATCAAAAACGGCTTAAGGAAACGATAACAATGCCGTTAAAATTTACCGTCGTGTATTTTTTTTATTATCGTAAGCGTTTTAATTTTATTAAATGATCGCCGTTATAAATTACATTATAAATATTATTACATCGTAGTAATAATATCGTATTTATAAATTCATTTATAAAACTAACACGCATGACACGTGTTTATTTTACGCGTCACAATTTATAATCTACACTTTCTAAATAGGTATGCCCGTAATCTTAACTTTACATAAAAACCTTATTGTTCGTATGGTGTGTGTGTATAAAGAGATAACGTTAAAATATCTTACTGGCAAAACTATAAATACGTCGACCTTGAATCGTATACTATAACATACGTAATCTAATTCATCAAAGGAACACTCGCACGCGTATCGATTATTCGAAAAGAGTGAAAGTGTATCGTAGTAATATTATGCATAATCGTTAGTTATACCTATAAGGTGATACGGATTACGTTCGAGGTGTTTTTTCTTTTTTATGCTCGTCGACTAGACAAATGGCATTCCGTTTGTTCGAATTCCTAACAAAATAATAATCGCGTACGTGGCCGTACGATTTCCTTTAATTAAATATTCGATTAAAGCTTGGACACGCCACCGGCAATTTTTTTACGACGGAAATATTTGAACGTAACGCCGTTGTCACTGTCACGTTGTTGGCCACAGTCAAATTTGATGGCCGCACGTTTAGACGTTTTCGTTTAAAATACGCGATAAAATTCGTGTAATACGACGTAGGAACGATGTTTAGCAAATAAGAAATTTAATAACTAACAATTTCTCCATCTGGACGAATGAAAAAAATTCCACGTAATCCGCGTATACATTGTACGAGTAATACGCAGAAATACCGAAAACGTCTAGACGACAAGTACAAATACACGAAAACGGTTACGCTTAATAATTATTGCGAAAACGTCCGAGTACGAAGTATTTTAATTATCCACACGTATGCAAATTTTCGGCGCTAATATAATAGCCACGTTAACGTGGGAGTCGTGTAACGTGTACAGGCGTGCTGTACTTTCATAATGGTAATTGACCGCTTTTATGAAAACACTCGATGGTATAATAGCGATCGAAGCACAAATCCGAGAACCGTAAACATTCCTCGGATGTCATTATGACGCTCTAGTCACGCACGAGAAATAAAACATATATAATCGATAACCGTTTACCGTGATCACGAAACGCGCTCGGAGCGTTTTATTTACGCCTTACTTTGGATAGCCGTCCCGGTACGAATTATAACGTTCGAAATAAACGCAAACAAAATACGATACGCGTACTAAAAATTATAAAATATTTCGAATTATCGATCGAACGAAATATGATTTATTCCTCCATATTCTATACGTAATATTTCGACGTTTTCGCAACGTTTAAACGATAATACAAAAAGGATATAAAATCGTATCTTAAAGTTATTTAAATCTAACGAATATATTTTATGTATTTTAATTGTTTACGCCGTGCGTTAAATTCGTTAGTTTTTATTTTCCGAGATCGTTTTCGAATATGACCGACAAACTACGCCCGTTTAATATTTTACCACGTAATCGATACTATCCTATAGCGCGCACGGAGTACGGAATAGATACCTACCTCAATAAATTATCGGTTACGCGACACGCGACCTATAATCCGTGATTAGGTTCGTTTTTTAAAATAAATCGCGCTCTCCGCGGGGACGGTATTTTTCAGACAAATGTATAGCTTCGAAACTATCGCCCGTACGTCGACGACGAAGCCGGTTAATCGCGCGAAACCGTTCGTAAATAAAATAAAACGAACGGTAATAAAATAATCCGTCCGCCCGCCCGATATCGAATCATAGGCGAATGGCGACGCGTTGGCGAATTTTCGAGCGACGTTGTCGCGTTGTTTTCGGTAGTACGTCACGCTCGTTCGTATTATTTTCCCGCACTTCGGCACTCCGAACGACAACAGCAACGCCGTGTCGTAAGCGTAGGTCGGTTTCGTATTTTTTTTCCCTCATTTCGCGATACTATACAGGCCATCGTGGATCATAGTAATCCCTCGTATCGTTCAAACAGTAATTATCGCGCGCGCGTTATTAACGTCCGTCGTGGACCGCCGCTATCAACCGCCCTTGACGGCATTCGCTCGTTTTCAAACGGCCCGAGAGTTCGATTACGGGCGCAATTGACCTTTCGCGACCATCCCGTCCGTACGACGCGGCACGTGGATCGAACACAAATTATTTGACGGACGGCCGCGCCGAATTCGCCGCCGTGTCCTCCGCGCTCGTTTGTTCACTTTCACTCTCTCGCGGACGCCGAACGACCGCCGCCATAACGTTATCCGCTGCGCATTTGAGTACGGCAACCGTATCCGCGGCCGCCACCAAATGCCTCCGAAACCGGTCACGAATGGTTTCGGGAAATTTCTCTCGTAAGTCGTCCGGACGGCGGAATAGTATATTGAGCGTGGCGCCGTGTACGGCGTTCCATTAGCCGATTTCGTAATTGCGTCCGACAATCGCCGCAGCCGCTTTCCGACGTGTTTCCGTTGCTTTCGTCCGTTCAGCGTTAATATTAAGTGCTAGAGTTACGCGCTCGCGTCTCGTTTATATTGCGTGCGCGCTACCCGTGTTCGTACGCGATATCAAATGATAAATTGATTCCTATAAAGGTCAAAACGAGGACGTAACGACTTAATACGCTGGACTTTACATTCGTCGTGACGCAAGCGTTTACCCGGCGCGAACAAAATGTTTATTATCGGACGAAAATTAGACCGGCTAACGAACGTAGTTTTTATTCGAAGTCAACTCGGTCTAGTAGTATCGATCACTAGACGGGGATTGCGTTAACGGTAATATTTGTCCGAGAAAAAATTACGTAAACGCGAGAGAGACTATATTATCGTCGATGTCAAAAACGAAACAATTAGAAAAAAAGGTGTCCGATAAACCGTATGTATACCGAGATTCGAAGTTAAAACTAGAAAATAATAACTACATTGTTCTATTTAATTACGCGAACGCGTTCTAGACTCGTTGAATGAGGAACGTTAATTGTGACCGTACGTACACGCGTTTAGTATTGTAAACAATCTCGATTAAACGACGACGTTCGTACGTCCACCATTAATATAATACGATAATATTAAAGTAAAATAGATATATTATAATATATATATATTAAATTACGTAATTTTCGTCAACGTATACAAAACGATACGACACGAATCGCTTTACTCGCTCTTAAATACGTTTCGTGTTTCTCCAGTAAAGAACGCGGTCGTTTTCCAATATAAAAATTAAAATCAAAACACGAATACGGTCGTATGAGAAAATATAGTCGCCCGTTAACCGGCGAAATAATTCGATACCGAACGACGACGAAATTCCACGTCCGGTCGTCTAGAAAAGGCGAATTTCCGCGTGAACCACGTGTCGTGGCCGACGGTAATTAATCGATCGCCGGTTTACGCGGCGAACCGGCGACGAATTTCTTTGTTCTGTTGTCCGCTTTCGGTACAAGCCGATTTCGTAAATGAAACGAAAGACCCGGCGAAACGCGAAATTATAAAACTAGGTGGTTCACACGGATATCGCCTGTATCGGCGCGTTGTAACGCGACGCGGAGTAATTCTGCGTACTACGCGACACACTTCTTTGCCTAGTACGAAACTGTAAATTACTCCGTTGTAAATTGGTCGATGTTTCGTAATACTTCACGTTCCATGTTTTGGATAGTTGAACCCGAAATCAAAAGTGTCGGTTTCCGAAAAGGATTTCAATTCGCGCCCCTCGCCCCCGGTTTGCCGTTAATAACGTAAACGAGAACGTCCTATTCGGGAATTCGGACGGAATAAAAAAAAAAGGTCCAGCGAAAAAATCGCGATTTCTAGTTCCGACACACCGGCATAACGTAAAACGCGTTCGTATCGTTTTGTAATACACGAATTAGGGTCATTTACCGGTACGTTTTGTTATACGTTTGTTTACTATTTATAATCGCGCGCGACCATCGAGAATTCGATTCATTACGACGTAATAAGTTGTGCAACGCGCCGTCGTTTTAGCCGAACGGTCGTCCGTTAATAGAAAAAACATAATACCCATACGGTCGACGGCGGCGCGCTACTATTCTCGTAACCCTCTCTTTCCGAATTCGTCTACTACACACACGCCTAGATTTCGTTCGTCGGTCGTCACTTAAATTCGTTACTCGAAGCCCATTCGGTGGAAATATTTTCTTCCCCTCCGGACTCACATATCTGTCTCGACGAATATCGATACCGGTCGTTGTGTGGTTCAATGGGCGCGCGCGCGCGCGTGTGTGTGTAAAACGCGAACAGCGGTTCGAGTAAAAACGGTGTCCAACGAGAAACGCGACGAAGCGGTTTTACGTAACCACTAATCGAAAACTACTCTCCTCGCTCGGGGGGCTCCGGCGGCGGTGAGACGACCTGTAAGGTCGCCAAAACGGTTCTGCCCGCGCGCGCAATTTCGACGCGCGTTCCATCGTCGACAAAACTAGTCGGTATCGTAATAACGACGACGTCGCACGATCCGTAATATTGGGTTTCGTTAATCGGCCGACGTGGTCCGAACCGCTAACGTTATCCGTTTTTTTTTTTTATCCCGAAATCGAATTAGCCGCCGTAATACAATCCGCCCCCCTCCACCACTGATTACGCCCGTAGTGTACGTAATACACAATATGGTAATCGCTATTGCACATCGGGTTCGGCCGAGTAATCGCGTATATCCTATGTACGTGTGTGTGTTACGTAGTTGGACGTCTTGGATTGTCCCGTTAACCGGCACACCGGCCGGTACGTATCGTCGATTTCAAAGTTTCGGGTCTACTACGACGACGATTTCCCTCCGTTCCGCCGCTGTAATCGTTACGGCGTCGATCGATTTCCCGTCACCGTAAACGTACTCTACTTTCCGAGCTGGACATTGAATTTTCCGTTGTACGTTGTTCGTTACGCACCACATTACGATATACGCTAACGGACGATTTGGGCAAACTACCTTTTTACCATCCACCACACACACGCGCGCGCGCGTTATAACGGTCACGAGAGAGCTAGTTTATTTCGAATTGTTTGGAAACCCGTTTTTCGCGCGCCGTTGTTCGGCGTTTTGTATTCGTTATGAACGTCGTTTCCACGGAACGTTCGCGATAAAAGCGAATCGACGCCAAATCGTCGACGGCGGACCCGTTAAAACGTAACAATAATGGTTTTAATCGACCACGGTAACCTATGTAGGTTGGCTCCGGTGTATGGTAGAATACGCGTTAAACCGTTTATAAATGAATACGAATTCCTTTAGCAAATGGTCCGCCGCCAAAACAGGTTAATTAAAATGTTTTTCGAATAATAGGTTTAAGCCAAGGACAACGATAACGTACGTATTTCACGCTTCGAACGTGATGGCGTTTTAAACGTAAAATACGCGTAATGTGTTTCTGAATAAAGCGCTAATGTGAAACTATGTCGACTTGACGGGAGAATAAGCGCGGCGCAGTTTAATCGTTGTTACACGATCGACATTTACGTAGGCACTTCGTTGTATAATTGATCGTCGTTCTCGATCGCTTTTTTCTATCGAATTCGTCGAGAAATTAAGCGAATTTATCGCCATAGGGTTTCGATCCACACCGGTACGTTTATTAATCATTTTTCCTTTTCTTATTGAAATTTTAATCGCGTCGTAATTTTTCCCCGATTTCTCGAGAGCCCCTAAAATAACGAATCGTACTCGTGAACGAACCATCCACTCCTTACGAACTCCGCATATTATTATTATTATTATTATTGTACGATGGTAGTGTACGATCGTATAAAAACGTACACGATAGTTTTTTCGCGCGTTCGAAAATACGTACAACACGCGAGTGTATAACGCGAATTAAGAATAACCGACGCGCGCATGGAAATCAACTTCCTGACACCAACACACGGTTGCCGCGTTACGCAATCCGTCCTGTTTGTTTAGCGACTTGGGGAAGTGTCTCGATGCACTTGACGAGTGTTACGCGTGTCCGATGTATTCCTCTTGGATCGCAGCTACGGCTACGACGTTGTTGTACGCAGCGGTTACCGAACGGCCGGCAAAAAAAACCCGACCGAACACCGGTTGCCGAATAATTAATCGCCGTAGGGAAATTAGTGGCGGCCGAAGATAGACGCGAGGGGATTTCTCTCGTTACACGTTCTCACTAACCGCCCCTCCCCCGATAACGGCACGTCACGTCGTACGCCGCGAGTATTCGCGCATAACGCGTGTTTATAAATACGAGCGACTTGTATTTCACGTTTGACGATCGGGTTCCGTAAATCCTATCAAGGACGACGGGATCGCCCGAACGTTTTACGACGAACGCGATAAAAAAAGAAACCGACGTATTCGAGCGACGAAAATATTGGCGCGAATGGTCTTAACGAATACGCGAATATTAAAGAAACCTCTACGTAAGACGCGCCTGGTAAGGACTAATAAAAGGATCGTAATAATTGACGGAATAGTAATTGTACGGAGACTTTAACGCACGGTTAGCAAATTTGTTGGCAAATTATTAGATATATTATATACGTGTGTGTGTGTATATAAAGGTTCGACTTTTTAGGCGAACCGTAATAATAATATTAAAAATAACGGCGCGTAGTAAACTCGTTCAATTCTTGATTTGCATCTTGGCGGTATAAATAGAAATATTAAGTAGGTACGAACGTTTCACTTTATTTTCGATAAAATCAAAAGTGTTACGTTCGTAAGAACGTAATAGTTTTTTTTTTTTAGACGCGTTTTCGAAACGAACAAAAAATTAATTAATAAATTCCGTTCGAATCGAAAATCTACGTCGTATTTATTTAAGGCGAGTCAAGACATATGCGCGAAATTTCGATACGTTTAATTCACTCGCTATCGCGTCTAGCGAATTATAAAATATAAAGCGCTAAACGTCAGCCGACGGTCAATTGCGCGATACATCAAAAAGCGCATTAACAATCGCGTCGTGCTATCGTTCCTGTAAATCATTTCTCGCGCGTTCTTGCGTTTACCGTATTCTTCGTCGGGTCTCGGAAAATATTAATATAAACTTTCATTTCACATCCTTTAGCCGGCTCGGCGGTTTTCTATTTATCTAGAAATCTGATTACGACCGTGAGAAACGGACCTAATACTCCGAATTCGGTTCGTAAAGTGTTACGCGCGTTTTTACTCGCCTACGCCTTCGGACACGAAATTCGCGGAGTATTTTCGAACTTACGCGCGCGTAATAGAATAATCGGCGTGGACGATTTTCCTGAAACCCGTTCTTGCGTGTCTCCGCGACAATAGTGAAAATTATAACGGCGCTAGAAATACACACTAACAATCGAAAAACTAGCGTCGAATTTCACACACGCACACGTGAATCAAAACAAAATCCAGTGAAACTACATAGTAGTGGAAATAACGTTTCGGAAATGTACAACGCGAAAAACGTATGGGTACTTTGTATTCGAACGGCGGAAACGGTACTTTCCGTCCGGAATTATTTACCGAGTTGACCCGTGTAGATTAGGATTTGTTCGGCGTGCCGTGATCCGACGTGTTCGCGGCCGATAACGAAGAAACGCTCGCGCGTTCCACGCACGTCCGTACGATATTCGTCGTACGAATAACTTAACGACATCGTCGGAACCTTCGAACCGTTCGAACAAGGACGTAAAGGCCGAAAATACAACGCCCCAAAACTGGGACAGAAGACACTATCACGTGTATACGACCGAAATGTGCGCGCACATGCGCTTCTATGAAAAACACGGCCTTGCGCGAATTACCGCAAATTCGTTTATTGTCTACACGTATTTCGTAAGAGTGATAATAAATAGTCGGACAAACGCGCGTCACGTTGCCGTTTATCGTTAGGGTTCGTAACCGCGTCGGTAACACAAATCGGTTATTAGTTTTAACGAACGTATCGACATATGGATACCGAAAGACCCGCCGTTTGCCCGTCGGTCAAGCGTGACAAGTTACTTCAGGATACGACGTACACGATTTCGTTAATAATAATTCCGCTTACGAATCCCGACGATCGTATTTTCAGCCTTACAAACTCGCCGTGAATAAATGACACGGCCGACGTTCGTTTCCCGTTCGACGGTTTTTTTTTTTTTTGTTTTGGACAGACAACGTCGCAAGGAAACGCGCGCGTTTCGTGCGTATTTCCCGATGACCGGGTGCCTCCGTAACGCGATATTATTCAGCGAATTTCGATCGTTCCGTCGACAGAACCGGCGCACGTACAACAGACGTTTCCGTTCGCGTTGCGCCCGTACGGGCGAATTCGGCCGTTATCGGGCCGCGAAATTCTCGTATACGCGCCGAGATTAGGCACGGTCTTGTCACGGTCTTGTATAATGTGATTTGCCGATCGACGTTGCGTCCGTGTATCGTTACGTTAGGTCTATTGAATAATCGTCGGTACGCGCCACGGAATGGCCGAACTGGACGCGATTTCCTCGACAACTTGCTAACGACGCCCGTGTATTTTACGTTTCAGATGCGATCGTTGCCGTGGCTGTTGATACTCGGATTGATCATCGTATCCGACGCGGGACGTAAGTATTTCACCGAAACATTCCGACGTTACGATTTACGGCGCTCGTCGAACCGCTTACGTCGCCGTCGAGATTTCGTGCTTATTGAAACGCGCGTATTTCAAATTCGGGAACGCGTACTTCGAATTCGTTTGCCCACCCGTCGTATCGTATTCGTCGAAGTTTCTATTTTCGACGGTAAAAGATTATCCGTTAAATTATCCGCGTCGTTCGGATTTCTAATTAGTTCTTAACCGTAACTCAATCGCGTTCGTTGATAACGTTTAAAACCGGAAATTTGATATAAAACAAAACTTTTCCTAACATATTTGATTAATGGTCTCGTGTTAATGTCAATAGAAACATAGCCTTTATAATAAAATATTTACGTACCGTAAAAAATATTATAAAAATATAAAAATATCCGATACAATACGATATTTTGGATATTGGTTATAATAATGGATTCTCAGCTACAACAAAAAACGCGTTATAGTTTAACGTTCTTCGCCTAATTGTTTTTTTTTTTAAACGCCATAAAAGATAATTTACACAACGAACGTGGTTAACGGCGGGGTAAGTTTTAAAAATGTATTTGTCGCCTTATAATTTTTGTGATTTGAATATTACTCGATCGACGTTTAAAGTCGATAAACGCGTTCGATCATATTTATCGGAATATCGCGTTTGCCTGCCTAAACGACTACCTAAGTTCATTGGTCCGCAAGACCTTGAAGATCCCCGTCGGTATGATCCGCGCTCCGTAATATTTGCATCACGTTTTCGTATACCTATAGAAACCTTGGCCCGTCCGCTATTGTAACGCCGGACGACAACAATACCATTTCGGTTGCTACCTCAAAGTTTCGGAAACAGCCTTAACGAGTTATTAATAATTCATAGTAAATAGAATTGCGCGCGGCAGGTCTTAGGTCATCGTCGCCGCCGTTGTGCTTCTTTCGCCGCGTCAGTTCCGAGTCACGTCACTTGTGATTGTTTGGTCGGTTTATAGTCTTAACGCGTTGTAGTAATAATAATTATACTACCAATTGTATACACACACTCTCTCACTCTCTCTCTCTCTCTCTTTCTAATATCCGTTTGTATTCTGATCGCAAGGACGAACGGTTATTTTTTTACGATATTTCGTAATAAATTACAGATAATATACGAAAACGCGGCTCGTCTAATCAGAAGAAAGTAGTTTGTTACTACACGAACTGGAGTGTTTACAGGCCAGGAACGGCCAAGTTTTCGCCGCAAAACATTAATCCGTACTTGTGCACGCATCTAATATACGCGTTTGGCGGGCTCGACAAAGAAAATGGCTTGCGTCCGTACGATAAGTATCAAGATATCGAACAAGGTACGCCGTAATTCGGGGTCGCGTGGGTTTCGAAAACCATTTCTATTTATGTATTTTTTATTTTCGTATCGAATAGGCGGTTACGCGAAGTTCAACGGCCTGAAAACGTACAACAAAAATTTGAAAACGCTGCTGGCAATAGGCGGATGGAATGAAGGTTCGGCTAGGTTCTCCAAATTGGTGGACGACGAGGGTAAAAGGAAGGAGTTCGTGAAAAATGCCGTCAAGTTCCTCAGGCAAAACAATTTCGACGGCCTCGATTTGGATTGGGAATACCCGGCCTTCAGGGATGGAAGCAAACCCGACGACAAAGACAATTACGCGTCCTTAGTGAAGGTAAAAATAATACGATCGCGTTAAAGCGATAGTAAAAATTGACATTGTAATACGCGAAGGAATTACGAGAAGAGTTCAATAGAGAATCGTCAAAAACCGGCAGACCGAAATTGCTCCTAACTATGGCGGTACCCGCGGGCATCGAGTACATCGACAAAGGATACGATGTGCCGGAACTTAACAAGTGAGAACATATTTACGACTAATTGTTCGTATTCGTTAAAATCTATCTAATCGTTTATTTCGTTTTCCGTCTAAATAGACATTTAGACTTTATGAACTTACTAACGTACGATTATCATTCTTCGTACGAACCAGCAGTCAATCACCATTCGCCACTCTATCCGTTGGAAGAAGATACGGAATACAACTTCGACGCCAAACTAAATATCGTAATTTGAAGTTTGATTTTAGTTGTGCGCTTATACGCGCGCTCGTTGCCATTTTGTTGTTTCGTAACTTTGAACGAAATTATCGTGTTATTTTACGAAAACTCCCCCGTAGGATCATACAATCAAACATTATATTGCTGCCGGAGCCGACAAAGAAAAATTGGTCCTCGGTATTCCGACATACGGTAGATCGTACACGCTTTTCAATAAGGACACTACGGATATTGGGGCTCCGTCGGATGGTCCTGGCGAAAAAGGAGAAGCCACCCGAGAAAAAGGATACTTGGCCTACTACGAGGTGCGAATTAAAACACGAACATTTACGCAATGTCTATTCCATCGCGTAATTATAATCGCGACACGAATCGTTAGTTAAATACGGTTTAGCTATCGACACAATTTACGCGGACGTAGGAATATAAAACGTAGTTTTATTACTCGTCGTCGGAAATCGCTCGATTTTAATATTCGACCATTTCATTATTAACACGCCAGTTACGCGACTTGACGCGATTGCGTGAACGATACGTCGAGTCGTTGTAAACTTAAAATTTTCGAACTGTGTACACGCGTATAAAATAATAGATCGAGATTACTAAATATCCGAGTTTGAGTATAAGTTAGTTTAAATTTTTTTTTGGGGGGGGAGGAACGAATGGCCGACCGACGGTGCCGATCGTTTTCTATATACGTCGAATTATCCGCACGTAAGAAACGCGAATTGACTCGTTTTGCTGTTTGAACAGATTTGCGGAAATTTGAAAAAAGACGAGGCGTGGACTGTCGAGCAGCCAAAACCTAGAGCGATGGGACCGTACGCGTACAAGGATAACCAATGGGTCGGATACGACGACGAAGAATTCGTTAAACTCAAGGTGCCTGTAGTTGGCACGACGATCGACTATCGTTACGTGCAACTGTTCTACTAGATATTCGTGAAATGTCCCCCCCGATGTAATTAACGTTGTTTATACGTGTTAGGCGAAATATGTGAACGAAAACGATTTGGGCGGGATAATGTTTTGGTCGATCGATAACGACGACTTTAGAGGGAACTGCCACAGTCGACCGTATCCACTAATCGAAGCCGGAAAAGAAGCTCTGCTCGGGTATGTCGCGTAATAAAATGTAACCGAATTATCGCACGAATCGCGCGTAATTGTATCCCGTCGCGTTGTTTCGGCGATAATTTTAGTGATTCCAAAGTGGAGTCGAGCCAAGACAAAGAAACGAAAGTCTCGTCGAAATCTCGACCGAAACCGAGACCGATTACGAGAACGACTACGTCGTCGCCGCAAGAAAAGTCCACCGTGTCTACGACCACGCCGGAACCACCCACTACGCCCGATACGGGAACTGGTTAGTACAAATACGCGAATCGCTAATTTGGTTTGTATACGGCGGTGTGCGAGCGATAAACGCGGGCGTATTTTTTGTTTAAGATTTTACGTGCAAGGACGAAGGATTCTTTCCACATCCGCGCGAATGCAAAAAGTATTTTTGGTGTTTGGACAGCGGCCCGTCGAATTTAGGAATTGTAGCTCATCAATTTACGTGCCCGTCGGGATTAGTGTTCAATAAAGTGTCGGATTCTTGCGACTACAGCCGTAACGTGGTCTGTAAAGATAAGAAAACGTCCGACACGACAACTACAACCACGACGACTTCGAAACCGTTTAAATCCGGAACGAAAACCACCACGACCACGACAACGTCGACCACGACAACCACAACTACACAAAGTCCTGAAGTCGAAGAAGACGTAGAAGACGAGTTCGACGAAGAAGAAGACCCGAAAGAAATTAAACAATTGATTAATTTGATTAAAAAATTGGGTATTTGAGTGACGTTAAATTTATATCGAAAGGTGTTTAAACGTTTTTTCGTTTAAAGGTGGCGTGGCCGAGTTGGAAAAACAACTTAACATTAAAGACGGGCTAACCGAAGTAACGACTCCGGCAATTAGCAAATCGTTGTACAACAAAGTCTTAAAAATCCCTTCGAACAGGTAACAATTTGTTTTCGCGAATTAATAATAATAATAATAAAAAATAACCTAATTTTGAAAATCGCGTGCAGGTTCCAGTCGTCGTACATAAACGGACCCGGCCCTCAAAGCGAAGGATTAGATAATAAAGACGACAATGTTAACTATAAAAAAGACAAACCGCAATACGTCACGATTAGACGGCAAAGGTTGGTATTGTAAAATTATTCGTTTGGCCGAATAACGTAATTAACCGTTCATTATCGACGTTATTTTAGGCCTTCCAAAGACGTAAACGAGAACGACAAAGAACCGGAAGTAGAGGAAACCCCTATTGACGCAGTTACCGAACGCTATAAGCCGACGTATAAAACGGTCGATAGATCTAGATACAGGGATTTAGGGGAAGCGGCCGATGAACATTCTGAGAGCGATTCGTCGCCTAAATACACGATTATTAGCCGGACTCGATCGACAGAAAGCGATCTTGAAGAAACAACGAGTCCGAAATACGTTACTTTGCGTAGACAGAGGCCTGTGTACAAAGAAGACGAAGTGAGCGACGAACAGATCACTCCGGTATCGTCCACGGTATTCACTTCGCAGACGCCAAGGTACCTGCTTCGTAAATAATTAGAATATTGCGCGTCGATATTACAACGCGTAATACGATATTATATTTCAGGTACGTTTCTTTACTAAGGCAGAGAAGTACAACGACGACTACCGCGCCCGAAGATAGATCGAGTGAAACGACGACGACGACAACGACGACGACGACGAAAGATAATGTCGAAGAACCGAGAGCAAATAAAAATACTAAGGTGAGTCACGAAGCTTTTACAACCGAAGCTAGCGTAATTAGCACCATTTTATTCGGCACCGAACCATTTACCGAAATAACCGCGTCGACCGTAAATGTTCCCACGTCTACCGCTAAGAATGGAAACGAAAGTACGACAATTATCGCACGGACCACCGAAAAGAATACCGACGCTCTAAGTACTACAGACGCTCCGAATGATCCAAACGCTAAAAACGTCAGCTCCACGCTAAGCGCTACAAAAGCTCCGACGTCAACGATCACCAACGTTATTACGTCTATATACGAAGCTGCCACGGAAAGGCAACGAATTCGCGTTAAGAACGTTTCGAATTTTTTAATAGAACATAAGAAAACCGGACCCGTTACCCAACCAATTACCACGTATACCTCGTCAATCCCATTGACGACCGTTTCGTCGACGACAGTAAAAACTACAATTGCGCCCGAAGAACCCACTCCGAAATCGATACTTAGAGGTAGATTTGGTGGCCAGGCACATTTACGACCGATCCTACGTAAACCAATCGGGACACCGGAAAAAAGTACCGCAACTACGGAACGAACAAACGACGGCGCTGCTGAAAGAATATTCGAAACTACTACCGAAAAAAAATTGCGCCAAAACAAATATGTAAACAGATTCGCCAAACCAGGTGTCAACGATACAGAAAACACAAGCGCCGCCGGTAGAAGATTTATTAGAACTACTACCGAAAATGTGTTCGAACCGAATTCGAGGCAATTGAATAGAGTTAAATCGAATATCGATACGGACAATAACAATACGTCGTCGACTAGAAGACATTTTTCTAGGTTTCGTCCGAGTACGTCGGAAACCCCGTCTACAAGCGCCGCGGAATTACAAAAGTCGAGATTCTTTAGAAGCCGCAAACCGATTTCTTCCACGTCAACTACAACGACCACGACCGAAACGACCACAATAAAAGACCGGTCAAGTTCCGAGGAAAACTCGGACGATGTCCGTTATGAAACGACGACGTACACGCCGACCACGGTTAATCTTCCGACGACGAACGTCGAAGAAAAGCCTATGAACGACGAAGGAACAAAAATAACGACGGTCGATAGTTTCGAGCCGACAAATTACAGTACGAATGAAATAACAACGACGGTTCGACCGACGAGTAGTGCAATTAGCAAGGCCTATAGAGGAACCGTACGAGCGGACGACGCGTTTAACGATAGTACGAACGAAAAATCGCGGTCACCGCCGTCGTCGGGCAGACAGAACTCGAGGTTTTTAAAAGACGAACAAAGAATCTTGTACATTCGAGTTTTACCGTCGCCGGACGGGCGATCCCATAACGAGTTTACGTCGAGTCCTGTAAAGAACGTATCTCGAATCAACCGGGGTAGAATCAAGGCGTTCGATTCCCTGGACCTCGATAACCTGACCGACGGGCCGGCGAATAAAGACCGGCCGAACGAGTTGTTCAGGGGAAGCGAAACAAATTTCCGGATACGGCAATCCGTCGCCGCCGCCACCACTACCACCACCACCACCACCACCACCACCACCACCATCACCACCGAACCAACGGAAGAGGTATGAATGAATATTGCGTAACGACTAAAAAAAAAAAAACGAGCGAACCGTCCGCAGGGCGCATGAACGCTACTAATAAATGTGTACACTACTCCGTTAACACGTATTACGATAAATGCGTGGTCGCTGGGGAATTGACGATTGCTGCATGATTAAACGTAAACTGGACGAATCGTGGTTCATCAAGAACTGTGTTGACGAATAGAACCTAAGTGGACCTAAGTTGCATGATAAAATATGGACGATAAGGTGCGAATTGTTTGATCATCCGCTACGCCGCTGCATTGCATACTAAGCTTCCCAACCACTAATAAATAAACAACACGAATGCTAACCCACTCGTTCGTCTCTGTTGTCTTTAACAATAAAAATGATTATCCTTTAGGCGTTATCAAGTTTAACGCGCGTACGCGACTATTGTTTTTTTTAGATTCCGCAAAAGCGAACGCGTCAACGCATTTCGAGACCGATTCAACGGACAACAACCACTACAGAAGATTCCCGATCAACTTTATCGACGGAATCGTACGCGTCGAAATCTAATCGAAGGAGGAAATTCAGGCCCGAATACACGACTTCTACGACTTCGAGCTACGAAGAAGGTATGGTATTCGTTAAAAATCGTGTAAACTAAGGCTCGAGCGGGAGGGGGGGGGTTTAATTTTACCCGCGTTCGATTCACGAACGATATAAAAAAAGTAATTTACGTCGGAAATCGAATATTTTCTTTTAAAGAACCGACCACGCCGAGAACTCGGAATCCTGAACGGAAATTCAGGAGCCGCACGACGACGTCGTCGAGAAACAAAATAACCACGAGCGCGACCAGTCCGGAAACTTTGGAGGAAAACGATCGAACGTTTTTCAGTTCGTCGCCGCAACCGTATTACGACGATTCGAGTCTTTTCGGGAAAACCAGGGACGATCGAAAAATCGGCGGCGGGTCGGCGGAAGACTTGGCCAACACGGCCGTAGTGGCCATACACACTCTCGCTACGGCGCCGCCTTCGAATTACGAATTTAGTAAGGACGCGTCGCGAAATGAAAATAAATTTAACGAAAATAGGCGTCCGAGAGTACGCTGTTTTTACGACGTAAAAATTACGCCGCTAATTCTTTTATAATAACCGCAGGGCCATCCACGCACAGCCCGCGGCCGAACGGTTTTCGCGAAACCGCCGGAAAAGTCGATTATTTCGAGCCTCGCGTTCCGCATACGAAAGACACGTTCGACCATCAACCACCAATAAGACCGCTGGCTCAGAGACACCCGACACCAACACCACCGCCGGTAGTGATCAAACAACCGATACAATCTCCGCCGCCGTCCATTAGTCTTCCAGCTTCTTTCCACCCGGCTCCGTTTCAGCCGTCCCCGTTCCAGACGGGTCCGTTCCAACCGCTACCGTATCCCGTCGACCACCGTCCGTTCGGGCCGAACGAGAACGCGTTCTCGGCGGTGGGCCGACAATCGTCGGCCGGCACCACGGCCGTACCGCCGGCCACGTCCCGGCAAACGTTCGTGTTGCGACAGGGACCGTCATCGAGGACCACCGCCGCGCCGTTGACAGTGCGCCCGACCACTGTCCAACCGCCGCCGCCGCCAGTGTACTTGAACGACAATACGCGAGAACCGTACGCCGACTACTCGGAACCGGAACAGACGTCCGACGCCGGCGAGCAGCGGGTGGCCCTCAAGGGTAAAGTCCGGATACACGGTGACGGGTACATCGAGTGTTTGGACATGGGCAGTTTCCCGCACCCGTTCTCGTGCCAGAAATTCATATCGTGTGCCAAAACGGAGTACGGTTCGTTACTAGGATGGGAGTACACGTGCCCGAAAGGGTTGTCGTTCGAACCCGTGGGCGGTATTTGCAATTGGTCGTCAGGGTCGGTGTGCAATAACTGACGCGCGCTCGCAAATATATATACCGACGAAAGAAGAAAACGAAACGAAATTCCTAGTCTCTCTCTCTCTCTCTCTATCACTCTTATTCTCGCTCCACTCCGCACTCGGCGCGCGATACGCTAACGCCAACGTTGTTCTCCGGACCAGTTATTGTTAGGGAACGCAACTCGGATGAAATTACGTTAATTTAATCGCGCGGTCGATATCGAAACATCGTACCTAGGTATTGTAATTTCATTCGATTTGTTTTTGTACACACGTCGTAATAAGTAAATTTATATTCGTGTTTTATTTAAAAATAAACGTTGTAATTATATTCTACGGCCGCCCGTCTATTTTCCGGGCACGTCGTCCGACCTATAGCTCTACTGCTCACTTGCTTACGTGCTCGGGTCGTCGATAAACTCGTAAGTTTCCCGTCATTGCGTTCCGTTTCGAAACGTTGTACGTCATTAATTGTCGGCCGTCGCGATCTGTAGAATCGGTCGAATTTGACGGCGAATTATTTAAACGGTCGTTACTTACCTTTAAACGAGCAATTCTCGTATATATATATATATACTGAATCTCGGAAACAGCTCCAACGATTTTCGTGAAATGTAATATGCAAGGGGTTTCGAGGGCGATAAATTGATCTAGCTAGGTTTCATTTTTAAAAAACGTCGTTTTATCCGTGTTTAAAAAAAAATATCGAACAAAGCTTGGTCACCCGATATTAATTATTATGGTCGGCTCCACGTATCCGTCGAAAAATTAACGGAAAAAGGTCGAAATCGATTAACTAACTTTTGACTAACCGCGAATACATTTATATTCCAAATCTAATTACACCAAACGCGAGACCATCGCCTTCCGTACGCGAATTTTCGTATATCAATTCAAACATTTTCCGCGTTTTTAACCGTTCCAACGAATTGTTTTTTTCATTTTTACCGTCGTACTAATAGTAATTATATCCGTCGATGGACGATAAAAATAGCGCCACGAAACGGGCGCTTATATATTTTCGACAAACTACGAATAACGCGTAATATTTAGCGGAAATATCACCGAGTGTGCGCGAATTCGTTATATTTCGGTTCGTTCGTTTAAACGCGCGTAGTTTTCAACGCCCCTAATAACGCGTAAAACGGTCCGTTTCCGGAGTACCGTAAATTATTTTCAATCGTTTTACATCCGAGTAATCATCAATAAACGGATGAGTACGTTGTTTGTAATACCGTTATTGTTGTTTGGCTGTATAACGCGATATTATACGATTCCCGTGGTCACTCGTTATTCAGCTTTTACAATGGTCACGACGCAACAACGTCACAATGGAGTGTCGTTAATCCGGACTGGACGGTACCGGACCCTGTCCGGATCAACAGGGTATCAACTTTAAAACGTATCCAGAATTAGTTTTATGAAAAACAATTCAAATCGACGTTTCGATCGTAATCTCTCTACGATTTTCTACGGCTTAGCGCAACTTTAATCTAAGAAGCGTAAAAATATTTTTGTAAAATCGATTACGCGGACGTTTTTACTCCGTTTCCACATCTCGTTTGGCGAATTTGTTTAATGATCCGTCCGGATTAACCGGTAGTCCGGGTACTAACGGGGTCCGACATTAGTGAGATATTTTTTCCGTTTCGCTAATAATTTTAATACTCGACGTTTTACGACAAGGTCAATCAAATCGCGTTCGAACCACGTAAATGCGTCATAAATTATATCCCACGGAGAATAAATCAACTTCGCTCAACTTATTAGCGATTAAAATAATTTCCTACTAAAGGTTGAAAATAATTCCGGTTTAATATTCAACTATCGATCGAAACGAAACGTATATATATATATATATGTGTGTGTGTATAAATATTTGGTAGCCGTTCGTTATTTAAATATGTTAATCGTATGTATATATATATTACGAAAACTATTCTAATTTTTTTCCCAAAACCGCTTCGAGTCAACGAGGTATTTTCAATGCCGATAATAATAGACCCAATAGATAATCGACGGTTGAATGAAAAAAAAAACCAGGATTTTCAAAGTCGCCGAAAAATTATAAATAACGTACGGGTTATAAATAGTAGTCGCGGTAATTTGTGTACAAGTCGGCGGTATCGGTAGCCAACAGTCCGCGGATCCGCACGACGACGGAAATTCGGTAAAACCCGATACGGCCGATGGACGACCACAAATATTGTTTGCGACCTCCGGAGACTTCGCGCATTATTCGCAAATAAGGGTTACCGTGAATTATTATCTAAATAGGCTGGGGCGCTGTACGAGAACGTTTGCGTTGGGAATCGCGCGTCCAACGCGTGGTTTGTTTACAGCGGCGCGTTCGCCGTACAGTCGCGAGCAAATCGCTGGTAAACCGTACGGCGCCGTGATTTTGTGCCGGCATAAACGAAAATCGTAAAAACACCGAAGGGCAAAATGAACTTTCCGATCTCTTGTAAACAGCCGTAATGGACTCGGGTACATGACGCGCACGTACGTACGTGTATTTCGTTATAAATTCGATTATCCGGTATTTCGCGTGTCTGGTTGCGTTCAAATTGTTCGGTCGGGTTTAAAACTATTCCGCCGCGTTATTGTGAGGAAATTAATTGTCCCTATTAAATACGTAACTTATGGCGGCTGCGGCGGAAAACGCCGTTTCTACAATAACGGATCCAAAAAACCGTATTCGCCGCTATTTTCGTTTTAAGAATTGCGTATTTATTTTATTAAATTAAACGTAACGCGTTATGATCGCGCACGTTCCGCGTGATATTACCAAACCGATACGATCAAATACAAACAAAAATCACGTACGCGCTAGAGACGAATCGACTAAACGCCCGCTAGTTTATAAACACGAGGAGAACGGATCTGTATTGATACCGAAACTACATTGTACTACAGGGAAACGGAACGATGTAGGGATAATAATAGCCGTAAAATGTGTACCGCCTCCAGACGGCGCGGGGGTTAGGGAATATTTACAATTTCGTCTTCGTGTCCGTTAAATATTTATTATTATTGTCTACCGAAAAATCGTCGAATCCTACGTTTTACAATACCTAGCGTATAATATTAGTGAGCTGGTGTCGTCCACGTGCCACGCGCGCGCGGCTCAATCGATGTTCAATTTCTTGAACGTTCCGCTCATGTCCATCTCGGATTTCGGTTGCACCGGCCGTTTCGATAAATCGGCTTTCGGCATATTTCTGTACCATTCGTCGTCCGCTTTGTTCGCTTTCATAAAATCGTCTGCGAATCAATACGCCCATATTATCATCGTACGCCAATTACCGGTGCGCGTGTGTGTGTGGGGGTGTCGTCAAATTTTACCTTCGAATTTCTCGATGCTGCCCGCGGTGCCGCCGTATTCGTCGGGCAACACGTCCTTGGGCACGTATTCGTACAGCGTGTCGAAGGTCTCGTGCACGACAATCTAAACGGAAACCGCACACATAACGTCCGCAACGTCGGATTTCGTTTGGCGCTACTTACCCGGTTCTGAATTTTGGTCGGCATGAACATTTTGAAAAAGTTCACAAGACGGGCGACGAACTTTGGCGGGTTCACGTAGTGGATACCGGCCATCCTCAGCGGTGTGGCTTCCTGGAAAACGGGAATGGCGATTTACTCGACGATATTATTTAAAACCCGTGGCGTGTTTTTCCGGTTTTCAAGGCGGCGGCGCGCGTAATTCGAAATAGTAAACGGGATCGTAACCGTTACTTAAAACGAATACAGCCCGTTAAACGTTGTTGCGATCGGTTCCGATAAAATGGTCGTGCTTTGGACGTAAACGTCGATCAGTGGCCGGTAACGAATCGACGTACGCGTCGAATACGACGAAAGTTGTTTTTTTTTTTGTGTTTACTCACGTCTATGCATCTCATTAGATTTTTCGTCAACGACGGCGTGAAGCTTAATAAATAAGACAGCTGACAGTATTTGAGGTCGAGTAGCAAAATCATGCCGTAAATGGGCTCTCGGCGCATCAAATAATCGATAACTTTCAGCGACCCTTTGCACATCGCTATTGCGTTGAACTCGCCGTCGTTGTTTTCAATAGACCGAATAACGTGCACGCGATAGGCTTCCGGCGTCATTTTCGGTAGCAGCGACATTTTCCTGGAAGCGAAATCAAATAATCGTTTCGTTTTCGGCTACGGGCGAATAGACGATATAGTAGCGAATATGTGGGACAGTTGGTCGTCTAACGGATTTATACATTTTTTTTTTATATATATAAAAAGCGTTCGAAACGATACTGTACCACTATGTATAATGCACGCTTAAACTAACGAGAATTATCGGGGACGACGGTTTAACGTGCGCGTACTTACGCGCCAATAAACTCGTACCTACGACGGTTACATAATACGTATATATAATTAGGAGTACCTTAAAAGTACCGATTATTTCCGATATTATTATTCGTTATATTTATAAAACTTACAGTTTCGAATATTCATTTACGTTCGGACGCCGTATTCGTATTTATTTGACACGCGTTCCCAAAATTAATGTCGACGGTAGTTTTGGTTTGTTTTTAGTTTCGATCGACCGCCGCGAAAAGACATAATTGTCGCGGTCGGTGTATAAACCTTTCTTCTAGCAGTTCGTGTGGATCGATATTCGGTGTCGAATATTGTCGGCTCGGCCGCGAATCGGAATTGTTTTCGTTGAAAATATTTCGTCGAGAGCGCGTTACCGTCTAAACGGTTTATAGCCACGGAGCGCGAAGTTCCGTCCTTCGCCGATCACCGTATACAAAGGTCGCAATGGTAGCGAATGGTAAATTACGGTGCCATCTCTTTACGGCGACGGTCAAACACTACGCGTGAATTCGCGTAATCCGTCGAGATTATCGTAGTCCGAAGGCGGAACAACGGAAATAAATACGTCGCGCGTCGTTGATATTGAAAAACGACGGGGGTTTTTTTTTATTTACACGGAGACGTTTAAAGGCCGATCGATATGTTCGCTCTGATTATGGAAAAACGAGTATGTCTTACAACCGATCGGATTATTCGAAGTATTTCGATAATTTCTTTTTCGTTTTTCTAGTAACACCTAGAGGCGCTACTGTCGCGACAAAAGTCTGTCGTCTTTAAATATCTAATCGGACGTAATGTTAATTAATTAACCGTGATACGTACGTAACGAGTCGATTATTTCTTTAAAAATTATCGTTACCGTGAGAATTCCGAGGAAATTTAAAATCGTCGTTCGAAATATCCTTTGATTAGCAGACGAGCGTATTTACGCACAACGACAATGTACGTTTATTTTTTGTTCGCGGTCAACGAAAACCAATAATATCAGGAACGCGCGCGAAATTCTTTTTCTCGCGACACTTACCCGACTTTAACGGCCTTTTCGATCCAATCGGCGTCGCTGGTCATGTTATCGAAGAGTTCCGGAATTTCCACGCGAACCGTGAAATACGATTCGATTACTTTTTTCGTCATTTGCAAATTATTTTTGCGTCCAATGAGGAAATGTTTCAACCACACGCGGTCTAAAATTCAAAATAAACAACGGATTATTCGCGACAGTCTCTACGCGCGAAAACCTATTAAATATCTGTCGTTTTTATATTGAAACGTAAAACGTAAAAAAGTTATAACGTAATTAAATTGGATATGTATTTAATGTATTTATCGATTATTTGTTTGAAAATTAAGTCAATTTATAAATAACGTTTTCACGACTGTTGACTTATAGAATAATTAAAGTTCGAATTCGATTACGTTATAATAATATGCGACCTATAATGAATGACAGTTACAACTTTACTGCCTATTCTTATTCATTTTATACCTAGTAAATATTTATCGTTTAAAATATTGATAAAACTAACCTTTCAAATTACGACCGACTTATTTTTATAATATAAATATTTAACGATAATCTTAGCCTAAATTCGGCTTCAAATCCAATTTAGTTACGGTTATTCATTATAAATCGTTAATCGAAAACAATTTCGAGAGCGAAGTTTAGTATGTAAAAAAAAATTGCGTTTAATTTTTAATTCGTATTAATACGTAAACGATTATTATTTTTAGTAAATTGTCTTTTAAGTATTTAATACGTTCAAAACTATACAGTCTACGAAGATAATAATTTACGAAACTTTTTACGCGTATTTAGAGCTTAAAAAAGTGGTAACTAACCGATAGGAGCGAAAGTACCACATATCTAATAGTTTTGAATTGAACGTTGTATTTCGTTTCAATTACTTCGATATATCGATTTTTTTTTCTTTCGTCGATATATTAACGAACCGTTATTAATATCGTACGTAAAAATGTAATTATTATTATAATTTACATTTAACTAGTAAAGTATGATAAGTACTTGAATAATAATTACGAGTGAACCCATACCGGTTATATGGGTTTTCTAACTTCAATATTTTAATACGCCATTGAAATACGTTTTTTTTTCCTTCCGTATTAGTTTTTCTACCGATACAAGAAACCGATAAAAACCTATTACAAATACTCGTTTGATTGTAAAGCCGAAAAAAACGCCTTCGTATTTAGCATACTGGACGGACCTTTTAGACAGGAAATGCACCGTTCCGTTTAAACAACTTGATCCCCCCCACACCATTGTCACCACCAACCACTGTTCAAAAACGTATTCGTACGTTACGTAAAATTATGACGAATACCGATAATTGTCATCGATTATTCGAAAATAATATGTAATCCGAACATTACGGATTATATATATATATATATTTAATTAACTAGACCGGTTTCGTTTTATTTAAACGTACGCGAAATATAAGATTAGAACGTCTAAAACTATCGTATTTCATATTAGGAACGCGTGATTTTCATGGACAAAATAAGTATTTTAATAGAGCCGACAACCTGTAACTTATAGAACAACAAACAATTCTCGTTATACTGAAAACGTCGTAATTCTTCCTTCGCGACTATCCGCTCGGATTTCGTTAATTATATTTTTATTCGGTATTTTCGTTTGTTTCCTTTTTATTGTCGGCGCGATCGAATAATTTCTTTTCCGTCGGTAATATTGTAGACCTTATAATCGAACGACGTCAATAGGATGAACGTGCCGTCGCTATTGATGATTACGACTTATAAATGGTCAACGTTCCGAATCGTGTTCGATCGGACGTTAAATATAATCGAATATTTATCGTAAATAATACAGATATATATTTATATTGTCTAGAATAGTTTAATCCCCCGTCCCAATACGCTGTTTATGACCGTTCAACACCCAAGGCCAAGGATTTAATTTAAAGGATTCGTTTAAAATATCGAAACGTCGAATTGGTCGACTGACGAGAATTATATAATTTATATATTATATTCGAAATACGAAAAACGAAAATTATTAAGTTCGACCGAAGAGTATAAATAATAAACCCGTCGGGGAAATAATAAATACTATTCGTTTATTACCACCATCTCCGTATTCTCGGGGTCGTTCAATTTACCGACTGGATTAACCGGAGACACGCAATATTCGTTTAGATAAGACTTCCTAAAACGTGGCGTAATATTATCGGACTCGTTAAAGTGTAATAATAACGGGCGCGTAATTTGCGGAAATTGATGTTATTACGAATTGTACTTTCGAAATTAGTTTAATAGTGTTCGGGTCCAAAAACGTATTTCGTGCATTCGAGCCCAGGAACGTTTCAATATGTCGCAAATATCGAACATAGTGAAACGCGTTTAATTTTATTTTCTCGCGTTTCTCGTTGAATCACGCGATTAAACGTTTCGAAATAAAAAAACCCCGAGATTATTTTATTTCGATTGACGTGGATAACGTTTAATAATCCAATAAAATATCTTAACTCGCTTTAAAAAAAAAACCACTCTAGTTATTAACGTGTTTAAATCTCGCGCGATACTCTATACAAATGTTGTCTTACCATCGGCGCGATAAATAACAACTTGGACGGTTTTCACGCGCGCCGCTCGTTTAAATTTCGAAAACGTAAAAACGTTTCCTTATAAAAGTACGACACGAGTGACGTCAAAACGTTTGTGGGGAACGACTCGAAAAGCGTTTGAAAATAGTAAATCCGCCGTTTCGACGTTTTCGATTTTCCAGCGTCACGTAGAATTGAAAATACGTAACTTCGGAAACCGATTTAACGAAACGTAAATATTTAGACGAATGTTTCGTCTACCGCGACCGTTCCCGCGTTAAAATATTCACAAACCTTCGATGTTAGGTAAATGCGGTTGTTTGGACAGCCATTCGATCAGAGCGTCGATGTCGTCTTCGAGCGTCGACGGGTCTTTGTAGTAATACAATTGCTTGATGGCCTCTTGCTGTTTTTCGTTTGGCGGTATCAGAGCCATTTCGACGGGCGAATAATAAAAAAACGGGCGCGATACAGAAGCGATTCGGGACGAGAGTTAGTATATCGCGGCGTTATTTCGACGACAATTACACTGGCGCGGATACTTCGCGGACGCAGTAGTTGGATCGATAGTTATTTAGCCGACACCGTGTACTAATCGTAATCGGACGAGCTTATTGGGTATTAAACGCACAATATACAACTGGTTTTTCGACTTTAACCGGCCTTGGCCTCGTATTTATTGTAACGAGTCGAACGCGGCCATTATTTCCTGTAAACTCTCCAGGGCCGCCCCCGCTGAACGTCCCCACCCTAACCGAACGAACCGCCGACATTGAACACGTATACCGTAGCCCGTAACCGCCGCGAAACGTGGCGCACGGTATCAATTCCGTACGGGTTACGCGCGGTAGGCTAGGGTGGAAAGTCGACGTCGGTTTCAGCGAATATCCCCCACCGTCGCGCGTACAAGTTTTTTTTTTTTTTAAAAAACCGCCCGCTAATAACGTTCGCGGTTATTTTCGTTCTCAACGGTATTGTTCTTCAGATCGTCTCGATCGAACGTACAAACCGGCCGACTTTTCGAACACAAACCCGATCGGACAACGACCGATCGCGTCCGAAGTATCTAGAACCCGAAACCGATGACTATTTACTTCGAGCCGTTACGGTATGCTGCTGAGCTTCGCCGGGAAACGCGTGTATAACGTTTCGAAACAATAATGTTTCCGAACGTCGCCGAGACGAAGTAGGGCGGTTCAGTGCTGCTACGTTGACCTACCACGGCGGTCTTCTTTCTTTTACGTGCGTTTCGTAATCGTCGAGAGTTTTCATTTCGAAATGCTCGACCGAATTCGCGTAACGATACAAAACGAATGTTTCGCGATAGGTAAATAGTAAACGTCAAACCAGTAGCGTTTATAAAACGGATTCGTTTCACGTATTCATTGGTCGAACCGCTGTTTGATACATTTTCGTCGGCGACGTAAAATTAAAAACGTAATCGTTTCGACTACAAAGCGAGTAACTTTAGGATTAATAGAATCTCCGTTTTTATCTTCAGGGGGCACAATTGCGTATGGTAATTTTTTTTAAATCGTCGTATATTTTATTAAATTTCTTTCACGATCCAAATGGCAAGCGTGTACGGCCACTAAAATGTTTAATACGCCGTGCGCGTTTATAATTAACTGAGCTCCGACCTCGACAATTTTTTTGATTATAATAATTTCGTGATAAACAATATCGTGCGGCGTTTACGTTTTAAATATTAATAATACATCGTTGACTTGTTCCAAGGTGACTTAAATGAAATTAACGTCCGACAAAAAGTCTCTGTACCCAATCGACCTTAGAAGAGTTCGTTATCCCAAACATTAATTTCATTCTGGCCACCCCGCTTGGCAATCACCACTGTGAACAAAACGTACATGATTGAATATATATATATATATATACGAGCTTCGTAAAATACACACTGATGAAAAAATAAACCGGATATGTTTATAAATAAGTTTAGTCAAGTCTAACGACGTATAATTTAGCGCGACAATACCAAAACGTGTTACCACTACTCGAAAGTAACGATAAATCGTCGATTTTCCAAATACGATTTTCTAACTATCTACCGTTTAAGCGCTAACAATATTTAGGTTGAACGATGTGACGAATTTCGAAAGTTCGTAATTTTTTCTTTTAAAAAAACGTATTCCGTAAAATTCGTCGTTTTAAAACCTACGTTACGCACAAGAATTACATTTTATTCGGACGAAATCATTTTCGAAAAATTGGCTACAATAAACGTTTGTTATACATATTCGAAATTGGAATTGTGGCGATTTTCGTTCGCTTCTATAATTACGGTGTAATTATTATCCGTTCAAAAAACAATTTGTGGCAACCTCAACTAAAACCGAATCTTACGTTGTCGCTATATTCGTATATACGTATATATAATTGCTAAACTAATAAGCCGTAAAAATAATAATAAAAAGTTAATTATCACGACGTTATTTTGAAATTATTTAAATTAAATACGATTAAATCGATAGATAATTGTGCAATTTTTAAAACAATTAAAGCTAATTAAAATATTTGTTAAAAATCGCTTTTTTTACAACCGTTTCCCGTATCTTGTTTTAGGTTACAGAGACGTGTAAAATCAGAATTATATAATTATTACAATGTCTAAAATTAAATACGTAACGTAATAACGTATTTTAGTTAGTATTTCGAAAACAAATTAAGCGCGAACATTTTTATTTACGACGATACTTTATATGGGGGGGGGTGACTGGTTTTATCGAAATGTATTAAGTTTGACGATAAACTCGAGTTTACGGTCAGCTCAAAGTATTCGAGAATGACAAATTACCATAACCAAGGAATGCCTCGGACATTGGTCCACGTTATTTAACGCGCCTACTTAAATAAATTAACGTTTACGATACTAAAAAAATACGGTTCTATTTTTTTAACGTCAGTCGTCCAAAATTCCGACAAATTTAGCGAAACGATACGGTATTTACTATAAATATTCCGCGTAATTAGTGTGGCGCCGAAAACGAACAAAAAATTAAACGCGCCTCGTAATTGTAACTAAACCGTGAGTACTGGTCGCAACTTTTCGGAACATTTCGTGACGTGTTCGCGCGTTATTTTACCTATCTAATTGACCGAGGTTAGATATTCTCGTTTTTAAATTCGTCTCCAAATTACGCGACGTACGTAAATTCGACCGAGTTAACTATTGTTGTTGTTACTCGTAGCCAAATAGACGCCACGGCCGCGACTGTCGGAAAACGGAGAACGAACGAATCGGCGTTAAATTTTCGTTCAACGACGAAACGAAGACAAACGCGTCGTTAGCGTCGTATATGACGCGGAAACTGGAGAAAATATCGACAGGATAATTAAACAGAACTTGGCCCTTGGCAAGTCGAAACAAACATAAGTCGAATAGGAGAATGCTATACGCGCGATAATGACTATGAGCTCGAAATAAAACGGAAAAAACGGACTTCGCGAAATAACGCGTTCTTTTTTCTGTTAACCGCGTCAGTACTCATCGGATTACCTGCAAACGGCGCGATTACCGTAGCCGCCTTTTGTTTTGTTTTTTTTTTAATAATAAATCGGCAATATTTCCGCTGCCCGGAACACTTAAGAGCAGTACTTCGGACGGTGGGTCGTTTATTGTTTATTAAAACGCGACGAACAAACAACCTTCCTTAACGACCGTAGCCGCCTATAATTATTAAAAATTAGGGTCGACGAACGTCTCCGTCGTAACATGGCGGCGACCCTGTCACACGTCCGTAAGGGTCGCATTTACGTGCGGAAGAGGGATTGCTCTATGATACGATCCATCTCTCGTGTTCGTATAGATGTACACGTTATGCCTAATAATTTACTTACGTATTAAAGACACGCGTAGGATTTACAAAAAAAAATTGACGGCGATTCGAGCGTATTTATGCCCGTATCCGAGTATAAGGATCGTTTTGTTATCACTGAAGTAGAAAACGTTAGATTTCGATTTAACGGACGAATTTGGCCTCGAAGTAATACTTGCCGTCGATATAATTACATTCGGTCGTGCTACGGACGAGGAGAATTGTGTTTACAAGGAAGTGAGAGGAGGTCGTGGAACCGAGTGTAGAAGGGAATTATCTTCTTCTATTAACCGGAGAGGAGTAGAAGGTGAACAGATACCGGGTGATATGCGGACAGGTGATGCAAGCGAACGAATAGAGGAGGGGATCGATGGGTATCCGAACACATATAGCGGGTAGGGCGAGGAGGATGAGAAAAAATTACGCGTTTAAAAAGCCGCGAATACGGTACACTTTTGCCGGAAACCGAACGCTTGAATACGCATCGAGTGTCGGCTTTACTGTGGAAGGCGATCGTTTTTGTCGGTTTGTTTTCGGGTTTTGAAACGGTTCGTCGTAAACTTAAAACGGCCATAATAACGCGACGACTGTTTTTTCGAAATTCGTGATATTTCTATTTAAAAAAAACCGAGATATTTTATTACCGACACAAGGTCGACAATTACAATTATACGAAATAAATATATCGCGAATAGATACGGATCGTTTTTTTTTTTAATTCGTATTTTTAATTTCGATAACCTTTCCCGCGCCGGAATAACACGTTCGGCGTGTACGAGCCGTTTTTATTCAAATACGTTCGCGTTAATTCTCTACGAGACGAGAGACCGGCCGCCGTTTTAAATACCGGATAACCGTGAAAACACGGCGGAAAAAACTCGACGACAATGACCATATATGTTGTTGTACCGGATCGGTACAGCGGTAAAAAACCCTAGACGACAATGCATCTACGGCGTCTACCGATGACGGGTAGACAATAGCGCCGAACGGCATTTCGCCGTAACGACGAAAACGAATATATATTCGTACATTTGTCGACCCGAGTTGGAATACGCTCGTAATACACGTACGTTACCGCCGTTTCGCGGCTGGTTAGGTTATACCTAATATCTACCTTTTTTTTGCTTTTAACACGTCACCGGCAATACCTTCATTGGCCCGGAATGCTTGAAGGCGATACTTCGGACCAGTGAGTCGCCATATTGAAAAATACAAAAATGTATACAAATTTGGATTTTATGAGAAGGGGGGGGGGTTAGGTTAGGGTGAGCTATCCCCACGTTGTTTTACCTAATTAACGATAGTTGTTAAAAACTAACGCTTCTTAAAAACCATCACGTGAATGGCGCGCGGTGACAGGACAATCCCCTGCCACGGGACGGCCATTTACATTTTCCGTTACGAAAACTAAAAATAATAATAAATAATAATCTTTTCGTCCCCGATTTAGCGCTACCTCCTCCTGCGGCCACGACGGCGTGTTGTCACGCCAAGAGCCTGCCTCTGCCGTTCGGCGACTTCTTTCGCCATCATCGCCGACTCGGCGAATCGGACGACGGCGTCCCCAGTAGACCTGAGACTCGAGCATGCGCTCGCCCGGGCCGAATCCTCCTATCCGACGGACTAGCGCGTCCCGATCAAACGCCTCGCAGCGAAAGAGCGTGTGGAACGCACTGTCTGCCTCGCCGTTGCCCGACCCGGCGTGTCCGCAATGCGACGGAGCACGGCCGATCCTGTGCGAAAACGCGTTGAAACAACCGTGTCCCGTCAACGACTGCGTGAGGCGGAAAGTCATGCCGCCGTGCGACCTCGCCAACCACCGCCGGCAGCAGATCCGGAGGCAGCACCGACCAGGTCCATCCGCGGCCACTGTTCGCGGGTGGGGATCCCAGCCGGCCGAACCCGTTCAGACCTAATACGTACCTAGTTACGCAACGGCTAACCGTTTCGCGATTTCGTCGTTATTATCGGCGGCTCAGCGATTGTTTTTACCGAAACCGCCAATCGCCGTGCGATTATTTCGAAAAATCTCGGAAACGTCTCCTGGAGATCGATTTGGTCGTGCCATACGCCGTCGGAAACGCGCGTCCGTTGGTCAATAGGTACACCCCGAGCGTAACGAACACTCGTTTCGAGTATACAGAGTTATTACGTTTTCCGTTTGACCGAACGCAAAACGCATTTTTTTTTTAAAACTCGATAACGGGTGATTGTTCCTCGGGCGTTATTAAAACGTTAGCGAAATGAGCAAACGAATTATCGTTGTCCACCCGTCTAAATTTTATACCGCGTGAATCTATAATTTACGGTCCGAAAAAACACAATTACACGCAGAAATCTCGTAGCGTTTCGCGTTCCCACCTTTCTCCGATAAATAATTATATACGTAAATAAGTACGTAGTAATTAAATATATTTATATATAAAACCCGTTGTTACTAATGTGTTTGTACGTACACGTGTACACATGGCGACAAATTCTACTATTTTACCAACGACCCCGCGATTCGTATTTCGTTTACCGAGATGTCCTAATAAATAAACGATACAAGAACGTATTTAAGAAAATGTTAGCCGTTCGGACGTTTAACTTTAGTACGCCCGCGTATTATAGAAGTAATAATAATCAGTCAAAAGTAAAAACGAGCGGTTTTTCGTTTTGTCGAAATATCCATTTGGTCAGTTCGTCATCGTTCACAAAACGAAAAGAACCCAACCAACAACCACATTGGAAACGCACTGTATATTTAAATATATACGAACCGAAGTTCAAAACATTCCGTAACGTTTTTCCCTACGTAGATTTTATTAATTCGGTCGGTTTATTTTTGTTTATTACTTAACGCGTATGTTTTTTCCGTTTTATCATTTTCTCGTTTTCCCGATTTTTATTTGTCGTTTTCTGTTGTTTCCGCCGCGTTGTATATTAGCGTTATAGTCGAAACGTAACGAATATTTTCGAGATTTCTTAAAATGAACAAAAACGTTACGATTAAGTCAGATTCGAGTAATACCCTTCGAACATTTTCCAATTCCTTCCGTGAAATAATCTGAGGAAAACGGCGACTCGTAAGCGCCGAATGTTTGGGGAGAAAAGCCATATATATATATATATATATAACGGCGGGTACCATCCGATACTCGATCGGAATTTACTAAGACCGTAGGTTCAAAAGTAAATTTGCGCCGTTCAAAATGGGCGACAGTGGTTATTGAAACGTTAATCGGAAACAAAGTCTCGGAACGAATGACGGGGCACGGTGAGGGGATGGTTGTGATTTTAAACGAACACTCCTCCCCCCACTAATGGACGAATGTTTCCGAACGCGTACGACACGACGTGACGCCCGTCGATCACGGTATTTGTCGATAATTTATTATTCGTCGTCCGATCACACTGTAAGTGATAAGGTTCGTTGACTTGCAAAACATCGTCGTCGCGCTCGTAATCAAAACTGTTCGTGCCGACCGATGACGACGATCATCACCACCATTGGAGACCGGACACGATATTCGGCCGTTGCCTAGTGCTGTCGCGTATCCATTGCTGTCGTCGCGTTTGTTATACCGGTCCGTTGTTGTCGTCGTCGTCCCCGTACACAGGCAGCGCGCAAGTATGGTCGTCAAAGAGCTGACGCACGACTCGCAGTTTCAAGAAGAGCTGAACGCCAACGGCATGAAGCTGGTGGTCGTGGACTTTTCGGCCACGTGGTGCGGCCCGTGCAGACGCGTCGCGCCGTTGTACGACGAACTGTCGAACAAATACGACCGCGCGGTGTTCCTCAAAGTGGACGTCGACAAGTGCCCGGAAACGGCCGCCAGCCAAGGCGTGTCGGCCATGCCGACGTTCATACTGTACCGTAACAAGGTGAAAGTGGGCAAGATCCAGGGCGCTGACATATTGGCCGTCGAGACGAAAGTCAAACAGCTGTACGAGGCCGCGTGCGCGGCCAGCGGCGAAGACTGCGGCGTTCCGGACCAAATGGACCTTGGCTCGTTCATCATGAAAAACCAGTGCGAGGCCCTCAACGATTCCGACGATCATCCACTGTCCGCGCTCATTGAAAATCGCGGCCATATCGAGTCAGATTGCGACCAACAGCTCATTCTGTCGTTGACATTCACGCAATCCGTCAAAGTGCATTCTATTAACGTGAGTCAGCGACGAGTAACATACGAATGTGTTTAAGGGGGAAGGGAAGGGGTTAGTATAGAAAAACTCGAATATTCAATGGTAACAATATGTAATGGTCGATTCGAGGATATATAGACGGCGTTATCTACTTTTAATTACGAATCGGTAACTCTTAAATCATAATCCATCATAACGTCGTAATTATATAGTATACTTGTCATTTCTTATCCGCACCATCGCTATGGCGATATACCGAATTCATGATATATTGTATATCCGGGTATTATATCGTACCAAATATTACGCTAGTATTCCGATAAATAGTCCGTTTTCCTAGTATTTAGCAGTTGGTACGTCTCGTCATCGACGTAAATTCTTAATCAATGGAATTAGCTAAGAACCAATGTGAAAAAAAGTATTTTCTCAGTTTTCGTCGTCAAATTCGTATTTAATTTATAAAATTTAATTTCGTTAAATCGCTCTACTAAAATAGTTAAAACTGTTGTCGCGCTATATTATAAAATATAAGCAAACATAACAGTGTGTCTCGTCGTTTCTATTCTTTATTGATTTTTCTATTAAATAAATACGATGTATGTATATTGTTTAGGTTAAAGCTCCGAAAGACAATGGTCCTAAATTGTTAAAGTTGTTTATCAACCAACCAAACACCTTGGACTTTGATACTGCAACTAATAATTTAGCTACACAAGAAATTGAATTGAAACCCGATGAATTGGATGGTAAAATAGTAAACTTGAAGTACGTGAAATTCCAGAATGTCCACAATTTGCAGATATTTGTCGTAAACAACCAAACTGATGAAGAAATAACGAGAATAGATAGTTTGAAAATTATCGGAATGCCTATATCGACCACTAATATGGGCGATTTCAAACGCGTTGCTGGAAAAGTGGGAGAAGCTCATTAAAAATGACAATACTGTCGTGTATATTATTCAAAATTTATATTCTGTTTTTACGGAATTAATAATACACTATTTATTATATACTCTCATATAAAATCTCTGAAATACTTATACATTTTTATGTTTAAAATAAAACACATCGTGCAAATGATCAATGTATTTATTTAGGAATGTCTTACTGAGTAAAAAACGTCATCTGGATTAAATTCCTTGTTCAATTTTAATTTCTTTGAACTTAATATTTCATCGTGTTCTTCCCAAAAACTGTTGCCTATGATATCTACGTGTAAAGGACATATGATGTGTTTCTTGGATTTAGATGGAGATATATGAACAAGTTTTCTCACCAACACTGTACCTTTTCTGTACATTTGTAACTCGTTATTATAATTAATTCCACACTCGTGAAATAATATTTCATTTTTTTCTGACGAAACTGTTCCGCTCAACGTTTTTTCAGCCTACAACATGATGTATCAGTATTCTCGTGAATATTAATTTAACAACGTAAATGAATTATTTGAAAAATTAATACCTCGATGTTTGATAGTCCTTTTATTAAAATAAGACCCCAAAACGCGGTGTTATACAAATTATTAATGTGTGCGTCTGCTTGACGCCAACTTAAATAGTCCCGTAGATTTTCATCAGTTGGATATAGGACAATTCGAGCGTCAAATGACGGCGGATACAAAAGTTTTTTGTCAGTAAAATATGTATTCCAATAATATACGTATGAAGCGGAAAATATGCTATTGATTGCAGACATAATTTTCGATTTCCGTCTATTGTAAATATCCGTATCTTTCCGTAGTATGAAACTGTATTCGTCACTCTGACCATATGCTAATGATACGTCTCGCAATTCTTCCATCACAGCGACGGCGGATCTGTTCATTAATTCCAAAGCACTTTTGTCATTTGGTTTTTCAAATTCATGTGAAACCGTGAACCTATAAACGATATAAAAATTAAATTTCTATTTAACGAAAAAATCCCCGTTTTGCACCTAATTTAAAATACAACATACACGAAACTGACGTCGTAATTTTGTTGTCTCTTATTTTTATTTTACCTTGACATAATTGTCGAACCGAATAATTTAACGGCTAATATTGTAACGATAACGCGAGAACATTATAATTAAATACTGTCGTATTGTAATCGTAAGCGACAATTCCTCAATGATAATACGTTAAAACGATTCAATTTAGAACGTACCTATGGAAAGAACGGCCATCTAACCGAACAACGATCCAACAATTCTGTAAACATTTGTCTTCAAGCTCAAATGTTCGCACATATTCATATTTACTTTTGGCCATTACACGAGTAGAACCGAATTCTTTTGTATCTATGTACAAAATTCTGTACCTAAAACCAATCGAATTATTAATACATCCACATCGGGATACACATATATATTATAAAAGAAAACCGTAATTTCGGTAACGCGAGCGTTGAACAAATCGCGGCTGTTTCCGTTTAAATAAAACGGTTAGATTGTTCGTGATTACGTGGAAATGTATTTGTTTTTCGAACGTGTCAACGAGCGTTACGATCAAAAAGACGATAAGCTACTTGCCAGTTATATAGACATTTTACATTTTTCGTAAACAATGACATGAAAACGAAAAAACAAATAAATAAACGAGTAAAATTCGAAACGAAAAAACACTCGGTAATGAATACCGCGTTTCAGACGGAATACGAGAACACAGCCATCGAGCGCCAAAGAAATAAACGATCGAGTGATTAGGAACAATGATAAAACGATACGATAAGAACGAACAGTTGAAACCGTAAAACTATATGGACAATTGTTACGAGTTTATCGTGCTCGGCACGTTGGCTGAAGAAAATGTTTGTGTTTTAGTGTATCGGGCGGGCCGCATGTTTGACCGAAATTTCCGTTTTCAAATTGTACATTTTTATTCGTAATTCACGTACCCGGTACCATGACGGATTCGGACGGTATAAACTTCGTGTTGTCTTTCGAAAACCGTTTCGGAACAACAAATAATAATAACGAGAAACTGAAAATAATTAATACGCCAATGTTTCGTAACGCACTTTTCAATTTCGCGTTACACACTAAAACTTTTCAAACCGCACAAAGTGTTATAACGCGTACAATTTTAGCGCTCGAGACATTGGCGTAATTAGTGTAAGGTTTACGGTACAAGCGCTGTATAAACAATTACAAATACGATTTAATAATGTAATATATCAACCGTACAATAAAGTATATACAGCGTGTTAAATCATAGTTGATATATTCGTTTCATTTCTTCGTGATCTACAATGATTCGTATTACACTATTTACTATGTATTTCAAAAATTACATAATACTCAGAGTTAACATTACATTTTTAGAAAAATACTTGAATTATATATTGCAAATCGTCGACTGTTTAACAAAATTAATTTATCGTGTTATATTATCTAAAATGAATACAATAAAAACTTAATTTCGTATATTAACGTTTCTACTTAACTTGTACAAATGATCTATAACTTACATTTTATGGATACCATATAGTTTTAATAATTGATTCGTTATTAGTTTCATTATAAAACTCAAAACTAATAATTATTATTATACGTTATTTAGTATACAGGAACAGACGTTTTTGGATGTTATATTGAAACTATTAAACATTTATTTTGAACTTCTTTCACAAAGTTATGAAGGCACTGTTTTTACTTTTTCTTCTTACAAAAAATTAACGATACATAAAATGAAGAACCTCCATTCATGACCCTAAACATGAATACAGTTTGTTCGAATTTGAAAATTATCGAATAGTATGTTAAAAACCACAGAAATGGAATTAATCGTTAGCTCGAAGCGATGCCGGATAATTCATCGGCCAATAAAATATGTATTGAACAACGTGATTTTCAATTTTTCTAACTAAATATCTTATTTTCGTTTATATATTTAGTCGTATTCATGTTTCACAAATATAATTTTAAATAAAAAAATATTATACTCCTTGATTTTTAATTAACATCTAATTTTTTGGTCAATTTCTGAAACCAATTTGGTAACTAATTGAGATAGTAGTAGTTTTAATACAGCCGAGTGAATTACTTGATACTTATAAATTTATCACAGCTTTCGCGGATTAAATTATTACATTTTTTTTTCGAAATTATTCGTGTTTGTGGTTGTGTCTGTACATTTTTTGATTCTGCGACAGATCTGAAACATTGCCAAGACACAACCAAAAACACGGATATTTCCGAAAAAAGGAATTGTAATACTTGTATATATTGTATGTATTATATACTATGTAGTAGGTAATTTTATTCAGCATTTACTAAACATATTTATACATTGAATATTCCAATTTTTAATACAATAAAAAAATGTTTACACAAGTTAAAAATATTACTACCAATTAATATCAATATTTGTATACATAAAATGATGACATACTTTTGTTTTTCAAAATATTTACGAACTGCAATTTTGAACAAAAATGTTTATGGTAGATAATATTTTTAATTTGTGCTTTTATTCTATCCGAAATTAACGATTTATAAAAATAAAACTACCAATAGTAAAGATTACATCTATCTATGTATTAATTTTATCTTCTAACAAAAATCATAGGTGTAAATAATTAAGTAAAATAAACTATAAATAATTTATTTGATTAGTATTGTTCGTTAGGTGATGAACAAATAATTTTAAAAGTACAAATTATAAATTGTTTTATAATGTAAAATTTGTTTTGTTCGTTTTATAAATAAAAACAATATTTGTACAAAAGATTGTACACAAACTTTTTTTTGCTTAACAGTGCTGGAGTTTCTGAAATTTTGATTTTGATTTGTCATAACTCTTCGAAAAATGCTACACGAGCCTTGGTTGATCCACACTTTACCTGTTTATTATTTGAAATGTTAACACACAGTATTGAAGAATAACTCTACTATGTTTATTATGTTGAGTCGATAAAATTAAAAAATTTAAATAATTGTTGATACGATAATGAAACGAAATGTTTCATTATTTATCCTTCGCCATAATAATCAAATTTAAATATATTTTCAAGCCATATTAAATCAGAAATCAATTAGAAATAATAATTGTAAATTAATTACTTGTTTTATCTTATTGTACTTATATTAGTTTATGTGTGATAATATTATAGAGTTTATATCCATAAATTCACTATTACAATATAATGTAATACAATACAATATAATGTACCAATACAGATGTAGAGTAGTGGAAAAGTATTTTGAAAAATAAAATATTAAAATTATATAAAGAATTAGTACTATAATAATATCTAACTGATCGATTTTAATTATTTCAAAAATTTGAATTAATCCAGACCGACTAGTACAATTAATTTTTTTACTACTTACTTTTTTCAGCGTAGAATATTTATTATCTCCGCGTTTCACTTGCTCATCGTGTAACATATCCAGTTCACATTGCTTTTCATCTACTTTAAGCACCTCAATTTCAGTTTTTAAGTCTCTTAACTGATCCTGAAGGTGTTTGCTTTTCTCTAAATACTGAACCCTAAATACATTTAATAGTATTTAAACATATTTTTTAAAAAATAATTTTTTTATCGCACAACCTTTCTTTTTCAATTTCTAATGATAATTGTTCCATATCATTATCGGCAATCAAATCATATGATGGTAAATGATGATCTACAAGTACTGGTGGGGTAGAATGAGTAATAGACATTGACGGTGAATTAGTGTTTAATCTTAATGCATGAAAATCGGCAGGTAGGTCTAGTACTGAATTACTAGACATTGAATACAAACTTGAAACACTCTAAATTCAAAAGAAACAAAAATTAATATATAAATTTAAATTATTTTTAAAAAGTATAAAAATTTAAATTATAATAAATACAGTGTTAATATATGCATTTCTAGAAAGGAAATCCAATAATTTTTCTTTTGCTTGTTTCTCAGCAACACGTGCTCTAAGTAATTCTTCTTTTAGTTTATTTGCTTCAGCTGCTCGTCTTTCAGATTCATCTACAAGTCGTGCAGTTAATTGTTCAGCTTCTCGAGTTTTCCGTTCAAGACTTACTTTTTCTTCTTCAGTCTATAAATTAAATAAAATGTAATTTATATAAAACAAAATTATTAATTGAAAAAATAAAATGTATAATCATACTTTAAGTGCAGTCAAACGAAATTGTGTAATCTTATGTTCAGCTTCAGTTGCTTTTTGACCCAGTAATGTAGCTTCTTCTTCAGCAACACGAGATTTTTCTGCTAAAAGATCAGCAGTCTCTTCAGATCTCCTCTGAGAAAAACATTTATATCATAGACAAATTTGTATAATATCCAAAATAAAAAATCTATATTAACATTATTAATAACAATAATTATATTATACTAACTAATGCCTCATTTGCTAAACGGATTTCTTCTTGATATTCCATCAGTCGTTGTTCCATAATTGCTTTTTCTTTTTCAGCAATTTCTCTTAGTTGTTTCTCTCGTGCTAACTTATTACGTTCAATTTGTCGTCTAATAAAAATTATGTCATTCAAACCATAAAACAAATATACAAAAAACACGAGAATTTTAATTTTTAATAAATATTGATAAAAACCTAGATTTTTCTTCTTTTGCTTGTGTTTTCATTTGCTGTACTTCCATTGAATCTGGTTTACGCCTTCTCATAAAGAGATCATGATTTCCTATACATAAATCTAGAATCTAAAAGTATAGTTTATTAACAAAGTATGAAATTTATTAATAATTTAACTTAATATTTACCAATTTATTCATTCGAACTTTGTGTGAAAAGAATACAAAATTTGGTGATGTTTTGTCTACTGGTTTAATAGTAAATTTTTTATCATCAAAACTAACATGTCTGATTTCAGACCATTGGAATGTTGTTTTTGGGGTTAATTTATTTTCTTTTTCATAAATGTTAAGACCCAAAGAAGTAACTCCTAACCACAAGTCTGTATCTTTCTTGTTCTGTAATATTTAGAAAATTTAATAGTTCTAATCAGTAAAAATTAAAATAGTGGTTCTACATGCTACTTACATTTTTCATCTAATAAATATATTATCGTCAATTTTAAATATTTTATAAAATATATTAAAATAATAACTTTGATAGTATGATCTTTTAAAATTTACTCATTATAATATCTCTAAATGCTAATTTTTTTATTACAATTTACAATATATTAATTCTTTATAATACATGTTTATTATTATTAAAACTTAAAAATTCTTTAATATACTCCTATATAGGTGATTTTATACCGCAAAATTATTTAACACATAAATCTTGTGATATCTTCTTCAATTTTTAATACTGAAAATGGTGGAAATCAATAACCAAATTAATTAGTTTTCCTTTAGTACATTAAAGATATCCATTAACAAGAAAATTATTTATAATGCATATTAATTTTAAATAATTTATTTTATATATTTATATATGTATGTAAATAGCATATTGAACTGACAAAAATTCAAGTTTTATAAATAATTTAATATATTAGATTTCTACTCACACTAATAGGAAAATAATTGACACCATACATGTCCAAGTCTTGAGCGATTTTCAAGTATTCAATTTCAGCCTCGTCTCTTGACATTCCTCGATGGTCAGCGTACCAAACTTTAATTCGTTCTTCCCACATTTCTGCTGTCATTTGATACTGATCAATAACTCTTTGAGGTAATAATTCTTCACTGGCAAGCATTCCTGGTTTATAAGTTCCTTCGTCATAATCTCCATACTATACAATTTCGTGTATTACAATCCAACAATTATATTAAACAATGGTAAAAAAATATTATATTTATTATACTTTTGCTTGAACCGCATACGATGCTAACAAAACTGAAGCTTCTGGTGGGCAATAAATATCCATTGCTAAAATGGCACGGTTAACTTGTAAAAAAAATAAATGTTGAGTAACTTCTTGAACAAGTTCTTCAGCTACTTCTTCAGGATAAAATTTTGCGAGGAACATAAATGGCATTGTTGATTGTTGAGGAATTCCTTGGTCTTGTACTTTAAAATCAAACGATCAAATATTTAAATAATTAAATATTTTCTTGAAATAAATATTTTATAATTTACCCTTTTTATCTAATTTTAACCACGCTATAAACCCTTTAGAATCTTCATACTGCAACCCAAAATACCAAGTTTCTCGTAATCCAATAGTACGACATACCAAATCAAATAGATCTCGACCAGTAGCCTTCAACTAAACAAATATTTATAAGAATAACAAATTTAACTGAATGAAACACAATAATGATGATGTTACTGGTCTTTATTTTTTGTATACCTCCAGATTAAATTCTAATTCAGCATCCAATGTACATACTTTGACAGGAAAAGATTTTCCTGTCGATTTCTTACGTTTAAATGGTGGCATTTTTTCTTTCATCCTAAAAAAACTTTAACCACACATTCGAGTAAATTAATAAATATACATTATTAACAAATAGAAAAAAACAACTACTGGAACATTTTTTAATAAATATAATACTCGAACACCCTTATTTTATTAGTAGTAAAATCAAAAATAATAGAATGGACGGTGTTTTTGTTTGAGAATAGTTATCACTTTAAAATTATTATCAAATATTTATACGATAATTTATATTGATAAATGATAACCACCTTCTTAAATCATAAGGCTATTTAAGTTGACTGAAAATTTCCCAAATTGTATCGAGTATTTAAAATTGAAATAATTTACTGTAATATGATATAAAAGTTAATCATAATATATTAAACTATGTCTTACAGTAAAAGGTTTTCAATTGATGATGCTTTTGAAAACGAATCTATGGACGACATAAAAGTGTATGGATCCAGTTTAGGAAATTCACCTTTACAATCGCCTGGTGTTGGCCAAACAAAATTAACCAATTATGGTGGTATAGATCACGAATCAGTGACTAGAACAAAAAGATTTGAAGATGTGAGTATACAAAATTAATCCGTGTACATAATTTAAATAATATTAATATGGTTAAATATTTAATTATCCCTTAGACATTATCTCGAGATAGCGATTCGTTGATTTATAATTCAACGACTTATTCTAATAAAAATATCTGGTGTTGGCACCATCCTCAAATACGAGAAAATTGGCGTGTTGTTTTAGCTGCCATATTTTTATTTATTATTGGAACTGGTAATTATTTAATTTCATATTTTCATATATATGTAAATGCTATGTATAAAAACTAATCTATTATATATTTTTAGTTTTATTATCAGTAGCCATTATTGTACAATTGACTCCAAATACAGATTATCATCCAATAGTGTTTTTCATTGCTGGTTTCATATGCTTTATACCTGGAGCATATCACGTAGTATATATATACTTGGCTGCTAGAGGACATCCTGGTTATAGTTTTTATAGTTTGTCTTTATTCAACTAACTATGGTAAATAATTTTGTAAAAACAAAATTAAATTTAATTAGCAATACTTATTTATGTGACAAATTTTGTATTAATCGTATTATTATATAGACAATGTTATACTTAATAGTCCAATTATACATGACATTAAGCCTTTATGATAAAAAGGTAGAATATTAAATACTACATTTCAGAAAAAAATAAAAATTATTATAAAAATCCCAAAATTTAGTTAATTTGGCATTGAAGAAAACATGTAGTTCGTTTCATTGGTTTTTCTGTTCCAATTTTTATATACATACTTTTTATACGTATAATTCTTATCTTTTTTTTATATACTTATATCATTAGATCTTATGAATTTGACATACATCTGATTGAACTAGTTTATTTGTTTACTTTATTTTTATTATTAGTGTATAGAGACATAATTGTCACAATCAATACCCAACACAAATTAAAATAAAAGTATGGAACTAAGTGAAATTGAAATGCCAACATGAGATATCACTGTAGCATATATCATGCTTATGGTGTTGTAAGGTTTGAACATTAACAATAATCTAAGTTTTAATAACTTGATCTCAAACAATCTTGTATAATTTTTGTTAATATGAGAATAATCAGTCTAATATGATTAGAAGTTTCTGTTTAGGAACTATAATTATTATTTAATTTAATAAAAATTAATTATACTAAAGTTGTGATAAACCATAGTTAATATTATAAGTAATAAATTATAAGCAATAATATAACTTTAATAACAAGTCATAAAACAATATTAAAATAATATCTTTTTTTAATTTATTTTAATTTTTGTATTTATTTACAATTGTAAATCCTACTCTATAAAGTAACGAAAATACTTTTTTAATTTATTTAATGTTGTGATTACTTAGTTCAAAATAGAAAATGTTCTGTTTCTTGATATAGAATAAAAGTCATTTTGTTTACTATTTATTTAATTAGTTAGATTATTTTTTTATTATAAATATCAAATTTATTATTGTGTTTATTGATCTCTTATTGTTTTAGTCATGTATGATATTATTGTGCAATACATATGATTACTTTTTTTTATTATGCTAATATAAGTATTTAAATTTTATAATCATATAATTTTGATGGTATTATTATTATTATTATTATTATTCGTTAAAAAATATGTATAAATATTGTTTTTTTAATTAGAATTTAATTTCTTAGTCAGTGTATAAAACTTCCCAGCACTACTTTTGATACAACAATTTAATAAAAGTTATTTGTAGTTAGTGCTTGGAAGTTAAGACTATTATTTTTCGTTAATCATTTATAAATTTTACATTTAATTAAAATAATGTTTTTACCTTTCTTTTATTTATAATTTTTGTACTTGTCTATTACTTTTAAATACAAATTAAATTTAAGAACATAAAAATATTTTTTAATACAATTATTTTAACTAATATATTTTTATTTGTATTTTAAAAAAAAATTGATATTGAAATACTGGATTATTACTACTTACCTAGGATTTGTGCACAGTTTAAAATAAATAGATTGAAAATTTGTTTAATGTAGGCATGTTAAACTTATAATCCTAAATGAAATATTATTGTGATAAATGATTTCTTTTTCACATTTGAAAGCAAACATTGACTTTGGTTGTAAGGTTTATTATTACAGAATTTGTTGCTTATTTAATAAAACATCCAATAAATAATAATATGTGCTAATACAATAATATTTTATCCATAATTTTGATTTGTTGTTTACCTTTATAACATAAGATTTTATTTTCAAAATTTTAAGTTTAATTATAAAATATACAATATATGATACAAGTCAACAATAAACATGTTAAAATACATTATTTTTAAAAAACACAAACACACTGTGATTATCTTAGTAAATCTGTATTATATTTTTCATTTTTCTCTTAGAATTAATATTGTCTAATAACATTGTTATTTTTGTTTTGTTTAGTTCAAAACTTATGTGTACCTAATTTATTAAATTATGATCAACTCATTATATTGTTTAATATTTTTAATTAATTTTTTGATACATATTCTACCAGTATGCGTAAAAAATTCTCAGGTATATCAAAACTAAAATAAGCTACTTATAAGTAGAAACTAAAAAAATTACGTGATTATCTATGAAATACTGCTGTTTCTCTGTAGAATTTGATAACATTATCATTTAATATCACGAAAGTTTCAATTTTATAGTTAATTCATATTTTTTGATTTTATTAATTTTTTTGATTTTTATTAAAAGCAAAATTGCTTTTTAATAATATTTATTAATATAAATGTACTTATACATACCATAAATAAATTATATTTAATAATGTTAAGTTACCAATGCTTAAAAGAATAAGCAACGTTCTTTTTACATCTTTCAAATATTTCTGTGTGGTTCATTGTATAACAGAACATGTAGGAGATGTATTCTTAGTAAGTAATTTTCTTTACAATAATACTGAAATTTTAGTAAATACACCATTTTAGTGTTCGGGTGATTCCATGGAACCATCCATACATTCTGGAGATTTGGTAATTATTCAGCGATTTTCAAAAATATTCAACAACATAGATAAAGGGGATGTTGTTATTGCAAAGTCACCTACAGAATATAAACGATTTATTTTAAAGAGAGTGAAAGCCACTGATGGACAATTGGTTAGAAGAGGTGTAAACTATCAAATGGTAGGTATCTAATATATTTTCATTATATTATTGGTATCTTTAGAGGATAATTGTGTGTAAGAATCTTAAATATAAGTAAAAGTTATTTTACCACCCTATAATAAATAAAATATTTCCATATAATTAAAATAAGAATTTTATATTGAATTAAAAATATTCATAATATAAAATATTTTTATTAAACTGTATTAATGTTAAAGAATTTTTAAAAGTATATTTGCCCAGTATTTATTATATATTGAGTTTTTTAATAAATACAGGCACATATTAATTAGTAAAACTTAGAATTCTTTAAAATTGTTAGTTTAATATTCATAATATATTGTATATTATTTGTGTATTTCATGAATACTATTATGAATAATTTAAATTTATTTTAGGTCCCAAAAGGCTCAGTGTGGTTAGAAGGTGACAATCATATGAACTCAATAGATTATTGGGACTTTGGTCCTGTACCAAAAGGATTAATACATGGACGAGTTGTGTGTCGAATTTGGCCTCTATCACATTTGTCCATAAAAATTTGAAAACAACTGATTATGAATTAAATCAAATATGGAAATAAAGAATTTTATTTTATAAAATAGGTGATTGTTCTTTATTTTTAAACAAAAATAGCGATTTTATATGTATAATAAAAAAAATGTTCTTTCAATAATTTACAATTTATATTTACATTAAAATACACTTAAGTTATCTTGGATTTACAACACTTATTTTTTATACATATAAAAGAAAATAATCTTATACATTAAAATAAAATATTAAAGCATAGGCGGTGTATTCAACAAAATATACATAGATAAAAGTGAATACTAATTTATAATTCTTAAAATTAATGAAGTTAATTAACAAAAGTATTTAATTTAACAGAATTTTAATTATAAACAATTAGTTATTTTATTAGCCGCTTATGCTATATACCAAACCATTATGAGATTGCAAATTTTGTTCATCATCAATTTGACGTTTAATAGTTACATGGTAACTGTGATTGTCCATTCGAATATTACAGTCGTCATTTTGCATATTTTTACTACTGGACATGCTCATTCTCTTCAATGATCCTGAATGAAAACGACCACCTTCTCCTCGTATTCGATTCATAGCATGTTTATGACGTGATTCATAAAGATATTTCTGTAATAAGAATATTTTATTAACTTGTTATCCATGAATTGGGAATATTGTTTTACATACCTGTCGAGTTTTTGGTATTTTCCCTTCAGCTTCTAATTTTGCTCTGGCTTGTCTTCTTTTTAGTATCCTTTTATACTGTTTCGCATTTACATACAATGGTTCTTCTTCAAGAAACTCTGTTGTTGTAGGTATCCTTTGAAATTGACTATTACTATTAGTTGTACCATTTGGTACCATCTTGAATATAATACAATTAATTTGAATCAATTTTAAAAATATGTACTATATAGAATCAAAGTGTATAAACCAACGTATCTTACCATAACAATATTTTGTTGATTTTGAGGAACACCTTGTGCAACAGCTGACGCTGTTTGAGTAACAGTTGGCGAGCTTCCTGTTGATGGATTGGATAGTTGCATTATATTCCCATTTATGCTAATTACTGAAATATAATAATTAGAATATCGAACTCTGTACTTATATGTTGTTACAGTAATACACACATGTTGGTTGGGCCTGTTGCGGTTGGGCAATAGCTTGTGTATTATCAACTTGTACTGGTTGATAGATGTATGTTTGTCCATCAGGTGTTTGAATTAACTGCGCCTGTGCCTGTTGCTGAATGAAACAACACAACTACTGTTAGTATTCTATTTAAAATTGCACAAAACACAAAGTACACACTTGTACAGGCAGCTGAAGTAGCTGCAACTGTTGATTGCCCTGCGAGCCCAAATGTACAGGTTGGCCGCCACTTTGGGGAACGGCGTGTACAACAATTTGTTGCCCATTCGCACTTTGTATCACTTGACCAGCTTGAACAACTTGCACCTGATTGCTGGATGGTGGAATAGCTTGAACGACAGTCACGTGACCGCTGCTGCCACCTCCGTCTGTACTAATCTGTTGCTCCATGGATTGATTCTAATTTCGAACGGTACGAGATTAACAATAGAATGCATCATATATGAACAGCACACAGTCATTATGTGTAGTGTTTCGGGATAGACACTTGTGTGATGACAATCTAGCGGATTTCCCACGCTGTGTACTTACACATGGCAAACGGTAACGTAAGGTAAATTACAACGTTTTATATCGTAGTCACCGTAAACCTGCATCTTTGCAATAGAGCAAATTTGCGACATATTTTAATGGTTCGACAATTCAACCGTCGCCGTACTATAGCAAGCCTGAGGTTGGAGTCAGGTCAAAACAACTAGACGTACACGAGAGTTCACGGGACGAACGAAACAAAGTTCTGTGCGAATTTAAAGGCGAACTTACATTGGATAATGGATATTGGTCCGGAGTATATTTCCGATGATTGGCCGAAATCCTGGTCACCAATGAAACAGCGCGCAAACGCCAGCGCACACGAATCGGCCTTCACGGCCCGCCGTCGTCGTTGACCAGCCAATCCACAACACAGTACGGGTTACAGTGCCGCCACACGCTCGGAACGAGTCTACCGTAGTCGCCGGCGGCGCGCAGTGTCCGACAACACTGAATATTAGGAACCGTATATTTACGATAATCCGACGGGCGATATTCGAACGTTGACAACGGGTATTGTTAATTAAATTCGTACGAAAAAAGCGCGCCCTTATAAATCGTATAAGATCCGCGGTGTAGTCTCTTCGAGAACAACAAACCGAATGAATATTCTAAGACAGTGAATGATTGCGTTTTGTCTACGAATTCTACGGATATCACAAATTACGTAACACACGTCGTCCTTGTGCACGGTTAACAGATACGTGGTCCCTGAATAGACGAACGAAAAATAATTACATACGCCGCACTTTTATAAATATGTCATTTATTGTTAGAATATATACGAAAAAAAAACGTTCGTATTAATATATATTTATATACGTAACAATATGTTTCATTCTGAATAATAAATATAATACGACGCGAGGGTGCACAAAACTACAAGAAGACTGGTAGAGGTCTCCGACGAAAATAAAATCAACACGGACAACGATGAAGCGGTCGTCGTTCGTCTACACGTAAATTGAATGGGAAAAACGTATTCCTACGTGTAAAAATATAAAACAAAATCACGGGAACGTGACAAATGCCACAGCAACTTATGCGGATATTAGTCAAAGAGTATGACAACATAACGATGATAGAGTTAGGTCATTGACAGATATTGATTCGTATTATCGGCAGATGCAGTGATAACCATTAGTAGAGAAATACTGGTTATTTGGATATTTATTTTGCAATTTATTGACATATAAATATTATTAAAATTAACCGTCAATATTTAACATTTGGATTTGTTTAGTTTCGTTGTTACTTTATATTTCTTAACGATTCTACCTAATATTTATATATTTCATCTAAAATTTCCGGATGTAAAAGGCTAATAAACCAATAACTAAAATATTTCTGAAATTTGTGTACAATTACCTTAAAACAATTTTTGAAACTAAGAAATCTAAATAAATACATTTTCACTATATATAATTCAATCTCGTGTAAAATATCAGTAACATATTAAATGTTATTTCCAATTTGTCGTCAAATATATTGTTTCCCGGGAGTGTAAAAATTCAAATATTTTTACTCCGAACAAGTAATACGATTTGAATGTTAATTATATCTATGTCAATAATAATGTTTAATACGGTCAAAAACTTAACTTCTTATCCTTCTATATTATTTAATTAAAAATATTAACGATTTAACATAACATCTATCTAAATAGTTTACAAATTGTTAATTATTATACTAAATAACTTGTAATAAATCAAACCCTTCATTTATCACATTTATGGCTACAATTTTTAACACATTTTCACTCTAGGAAATATAAGCAAACAATATTTTAATTCCGCGATGTTTGACCATGGTTTTCAATCGGAGTAGTTAAAACTCTAAAAAAATATAATGTATAAACTAAACATATACTTGATATCATAATATAGATAGATAAATAAAAAAAACTTTGTACACAAAGTCTATGAAGTACATCTCCGCCATAATAAAGACTAATGAGTTTTACTTGGTAGTATTCAATTGTTCCTATAGTCATTATTAATGCTTTGTATATTATTAGAATTCAAGTCGATGACATTTACGCACATAGAAGGGGAAACAAAAGTTTGACCAACTACTGGAGATCTTTTAGCTAAATAAAACAATATCTCTACAAACATCGTACCAGTTATATTAGGTGTATAAATAAATAAACCAATTTTATCAGGTACATTCAACGTTTATTTTAAAAGAAAGTAAATTAAATTATTTAATCAAAATATTCGTTGTTGCTTTCTCTAACTTTAAACCATCTTTCAGGCAAACGATGAATTACATCTCGGAAAAATTTTGTGTTTTTGGATATGATACAGTCGTCGAGCTATTTTCGGATCTCATCCACTGACTAGAAGTACACATTAGACAAGGCGTGTTGCATCAACCAGAATAAGTGAAAATCGAATGGCACAATATCTGGTGAATACGCTGGGTGTTGCTAGATGTCCCAGCCAAGACTCATTATCAAGTCTTTTGTATAGGAAGCAATGTGTAGCCTAGCGTTGTCATGCAACAATTTTACTGGACGTTCTCCTTTGCCTGTATACGGGCGTTTTCTTTTTAATTCTTGATTCAAGTAGATTAACTGACGCTGGTAGCAGTCGACAGTAACTGTTTTTATTATTTTTTATATTAAGCACACCCTTAATATTCCACCAAACGCAGAGAATAGCCTTTTTCCCGAAGCGATTGTGTTTTGTAACCAATGTTGACGGTTCGCCGAGATTTATCCATGACGTTATGCGTTTCGAATTATCATAAAATATCCATTTTTCATCGCTCGTAATGATTTGCCACAAGAAAGACTTTCGATGTTGTTTATTAAGAAGAGAAAGACATGCTGTCACCCATTGGTTTTTGTTGTTTTCACCGAGTTCGTGTGGAACCCATATTCCTTTTTTTGTTTGGATCTTTCCCATCACATGTAAGTGTTTGGAAATTGTTTGTTGAGTTATTCCCAACTGTTCTGTAAGCTCTTTTTGTTTGTGCAGAATTCTCAGTGAGCAGTTGTTTCAAATCGTCGTTGTCACATTTCCGAGGGCGTTGTTTGTTAAATAACTAAAATTACCGCTTTTAAACCGCTAATCCAAAATACGCACACATCGTGTGATACAATACTAATCCTCGAGAAAGAAAAAAATCGATTCGCATGCTCTTGCAGTATTTTTTCCTTTTTGAAATTCATAAAGAATGCAATGTCGAATATGCGCCTTATCTATTGCCATTTTCGACTCTTCTGAACCAAATACTTTAGATGGTTATTGGGCCTTTCGAAAACTGTTGTTTTTAATAGCTATATATTAACAATGCATAATCACAAAAGAATGGGAAAATCCATTTAATTTAAAATAGATTTCATAACTGCTTAAACTAATTTAGATTATTCATTTGTACACCTAATAGAAAAATGGTGTGTAGTACAATTAAAAGTAGCAATAATATTTAAAAAAATTTTATTTATGGGATCGATTAAAATTGTAAAATATTTATTAGTATCTGAAATTTAGGATTTTTGGTGCTTTGTCGATTCTGAATTTACTTAATATAATTATTAAAACAATTAATAGTAACAATAATAGTATAACAATAAAATTAAGTCACTTATCAAACTAATCAATCCTTCCCACACCAAAAAAAAAAAAAAAAACAAAATATAACAAATTTAAGCTCAAGTAATGAACCCTGAACTTTGTATTTTACATTAAATCAAAAAAAAAAAAAATAATAACAAACGTTTGTCAAGATTAAAACATTTTATTGTTCCTAAAATATTCCGAATTTAATATTTATATAGAGTTCAGTTTTCACGCTTCAAACTTCACTTAAATTATTAAATGGGAATTAAATTAAGTTTTCATTTGCAATATTAATTTTTTTATAAAAAGTAATAGGAAATCGTACAAGATTAAAATATAGCTTACCAAATTTGTTATTTTTTATAAAGAATAGTTCCAATAAGTACTTTTGGTACTATATTAGATTTTTATATTGAGAAAATAAAGTTTTTATGGATATATCAAAATATAAACCATATTAAAGATATGGGATAATAGATAAAGATATAATAGTAAATGATATCGATTAATTTTTTAAAAAATATATTCGTAAACATTAATCAAAAATAGAAACCATGTTTATATATTAATAATTAAACAAATTATTATTATTCAATATATCCATGGTATCCACGAAAACCATGATTTATTGTTATCTTTGATTACGTGAATATCTTCTTTTTTTGTTTTTTCCTAAAACAAAAATATATTTACTTATTAAAATATACATAAATAATATATATTTTACACACCTTCAAAATTCGTTGATTTTCTCGGAACACTTTAATTGGATCATCATGTTGTTTATACTCATTTAAAATTTCTCTAACATCTTTGACATTATTTGAAAACATCGCTAAAAATATAATTTATTTGTATTAATGGAAGTTTGAAGGAAGACAATATGGGTGATTGTCAACCCTTTGGCTTCAATAAAATCTAAAAAAATCTATAAATCATGATTAAAATAATAAAACAAGTTTTATTTTCTTCACATTCAAAAAATATAGGTAATTTTTAATAAATTAATAAATCAATTATTTACATACATACAAACACACACACATTGTTCTATATTTAATTTTATTAGTTCACAAATTATTTAATATTTAATGAACTTAAGAGTTAAAATATGACGAATTAAATATATATAAATATTAAAAATTAAATATAATTAAACCTTTTAGGAAGTCTGCAAGATCAATAAGTGAGTTGTCATGGTCATCACCATTCCATCTAGGTATTATTAAGGTGTTATAAGGTTGAAGTTGTGTCCAACTTGAATTCCAATCTATTACTATAACTTTAGCTAAATCACGATTGATTCTATCCAGATTTTTTACCAATTGACCATTTCGAAATTCAGTACATTGACGTGCTAACCGATATTGAATCCAACCATTAGGATCAATTTCATCCAATATTGGTGAAGCAATCTTAAATTGAATAACATTTCTTATATTATGTTAAACATAATTAGATATTAAACTAATAAAAATTTAATTTGAAAGCAATAGAAACAAAATAAAAATTAATATTCATAATAAGACATTTAAAAAAATGTAAGTATATGTATAAATTAAAGCCCATGGTATTTCATAAAAAATAATAGTTTTTTCAATTAATACCTGATAATTATTTTTAGTCAAAATTGGTGGTAAATAAATAAATTTAATATAACTATATTATTATTTTATTTTTATATAATACTGGCTTTAATTTAAATATATAACTAAATATTACAAAAATTAACATACATAACCATTTTCAACAGTATATACAACTACTTCAAACATTTTTCCAACTCGTTCTAGAAAATAGTCAACATTTGGTCTTTTTTTAAATCTCCAACCTGTACTATACTAAAAAGTAATATGTGTATTAGGTTAACATATATTACTACCAGGGTAATATTATCTTACACTCCATTCTGGATGTACAAGAAGATCAGTCATCTCAAATACCAATGTATATTGAGGTTTATCAAAGTAATCTGGTACTAGATCTGGTAATAACTTATTGGTTGCAGGAATTGTAAACATCTAAAGAATAAAGATTTTAAAAATCAATAAATTAAATTAAAATTTTAAAGCAACTATTTTCAATTAAGAACATTACAATTATAATGAAATTTAAAAATATACCTTATGATAAAATTCGATTCTAAAACATATACGTTCATATATCTTAATAATAAAAGGAACATTTTTGTTTTCATTTGGCAATAATATATCATCTTCAAATACTATATTTGAACAAAAATTAAATTATACATTATTAATTTTCTTATAAAATATACGCGTATAACCATTATTATCTATTTAATTAATTAAAAAAGAAGTATATATTCATTTTAATTATTATTTATTTAATATATTGATGACATATTTACAAGGGAGTGATAATCTTTCTAAGGATAAACAACCGATTTTTATGTGAGTAATTGCAACTTCTATTATAATAATGATAATTAACCCATAGGAAAAATTAAACATGTGTATAACATGTTGAAACATTAAATGAATGTATAAAATACCTAATATAATAATATATACAGTTTATATTAGTACAAGGTTATTTATACTTTTTATTTTAAAAATGTACAAAAGAATATATTAAAATTTAAATAATTATAAGTTATAAAAATAATGTTATATATATGGTAGTAATGAAATAACTTGGTACTTAAAAATTAGTACATTAGCATTAATTATTATTAAACTATAAACTAAATGACATATTTTTGCATTCTCTTAAACATCATTAAATAAAATAAAAAACATTTACGAAATATTTTGTAAAAACTTTCATCAGAAATTCTTTAGGTTACTTTTTAAAGTAATTTTGTATTACTCTTCATAAAAATATCATAAATATGCCATTTCATACATACATCTATATAAATAAATAAATAAATATATATAGGATTTTAGTAGAAAATAATAAATTCTTATAACTTATATATTCTTTGTACCAATTAACTTCAAATCTATGTAGTTTTATAACATTAGATTCAAAATGTAATTAGTAATAAAATAATTATATATATTTAAGCAAATTTTTATTAATATAATTAAAGTTCAAACCTAATGGGTATCCTTCAAATGCCAACAATGATATACCACAAATCATCGAAAATATTTTTAAAGAATTTTTCAAGAGTCGATTTAAATGAGTTTTTTTTATTCCAACAGAGTTATTAGAATTTGAACGTAGCAATGTTAAACATTGATACTTGGTCCATTTGTCTAAATAAATAATAATTATATTTAGTATTTATTTTAACTAATAATAATAACAATAACTTACGGTGTGAAGACAAACAAATTCTTTGATAATTTTTTGCATTCAAAAGTATATTAATTAATTTCTTATTGGATATATAAGATGTATTCATTTTATTTTGAAATTATTTTTTTGTTAACAAAAATAATATAATTAAATTGTATGAAAATAAATCGTTGATTATTTTATTCTTAAATAAACAAACTTTTAAATCATTTTTTTAAATTTATAAGGTACTTTTATATTATATTTTACTGTCATCAGTATTAAATATAATCACAGATCAAGACATTAAAAATATAATCCAAGTAGAATGCGTTTTCTTGGATCTTATTAGTTTATTTTATTTTTTAATTTAATTTGTGATAGAAATATAGGCAAATTGAAAAATGTATATAGGGAATAAAAAAATATAACACAACCAAATATATTCGTTTTATAAAATTTAAAATGAATATAAGTTATCAAGATTTACAGAGACAATTGATAAGGTAGCAAAAAATGTTAAATAATGTAGATAAAAGATATATATCATAATTATTATTATCTTTAAAATTATATTGTGGTGTTGAGTTTAGTTTTTATTTTGACTACTTTTATCAGGATTTAATTGAAATTAAATTTTTTAGTATTGTGATAAATTAATAACAATATGCTTTTTTCACTTATTAGTATATTAAAATAGTTTAACTTTTATTAACAATTGTCATTTGTAAATCTTTAAACTTTTATTTCTATATACATTTCTACATTTTAAATTTCAATAGTTAAACTGAATTTATAAACTTACTAAAATTATATCATGGTAGGACATTTTTTAATTTGTTAAGAATATTTTTAAAAATATCTTAAATTGTAGTGTGAAGATGAGTGGTCAGATATTAAACAACGTTTTGAAAAAGAAGGAATTGATTATAATCGCTTAAAGAATGAAGACAAATTGATTCATGTTTGGAGATGGTTAGTTGATGCCGATATAAATTTACAAAATGCTAGAAAAATGATTGAAAAACTTCGTTTGAAACAAAATGAAGAGTTGGAAGTAAGTTCTATATTTTCAAATGTTCCTAATAAATAATTATCATTATTATTAGGATATGGAAAATTATATGGTTCATATACGAGTACTTGCTGATAAACGTATTGATGATATGGAAAAAACAATGTCTATTTTGGCCGAACAAGTAGCAAGACTTGAATGTGAATTAAATAATTTAGAATCAATAGATGGCGATAATGTTTGTGACAAGGTAAAATAGAATTATTTAAACAATTAAAAGCGTAATTATAATTTAGCTCCTATATGGATTGTTTAAAAAAAGAAAAGTATTTTAACGTGTTTAAAAACAATGGTTCATCATAATATATACCAACAGTAACTATAAATGTGTAATGTATATACCAAAAGTTTTATTTACACTGTATGAATTTATCTAAATTTGTGATTGTAAAAAAACATATAATATATCTGATAAATTATTAATTGGAAATTGTTATATATTATGAAAAATTAGATTGATATTATATTTGCTTTCATGGGCAATATAAGATTATAAGACATAATCTTTTTATACGAATAAAAAGTATTCTATTATCATTTTTAGAACTTTATACTTTTAGTTAAAAAAAATGAAAAACTCTAAAAAGAACTAATAATTAATTAATTAATTAATTAATAAGTTTTAAAAATTAATGTCATTTAAATACCATTTCTTTAAGAATTGTTATTTATTTAAAATGTACATTCTTATTTTTAACTTTACTATACTTATGAAATAATTACAAGTATTAAGTAAAATATTGTTTATTTATTTTTATTATTAAAAATTTAAAAGTGTAATATTTTCTAAAGTATTATTTAAATATACATAATTTTAATAATAATACTAATTTAAAATTATTGAAGTTAAAACATATTTATTTACATTATATTAATATATTTAATTTAATTTGAAGCAACCGAATAAAGTAAAATTTTATTAAAAAATTTTATGCAATTAAAAATAAAATAAGTTACATTCATTAGAGTTTTAAGCATAATTATAAAAGATAAACTATATTCATAATTGTTTTTTAGGTTTCAAATTTGATTTTTGGATATAGATCACTTTTAAATGAAGTAAATATATTAAGAAAGTTTAGAAATATAGATGCAAATGGAATATGTAAAGAAACAGATGATGTTCTAATAATTGAAATGATTAAAGTAAACAATTATAAATATTTAAATTTAAAAACTAATTTCAAATTAATTATTTCTAGATTTCTGGTGAAAAAGAATCTTTAAAACGACAAGTGAAGGAGTTAGAATATCGTATTAATATTTATGAAAATATGACCAAAACAGAATCTAATACACAATTATTATTAATGGAGGTAATATTTTATAAAGTTCAATTTATATACACAAAAATACTGATTGAATATATATTTAAATAATAAATAATTAAAATTATATATTAAATAATACACATTTATATAATTATTTTTACAAATATAACATTTTAAACATTAAATAAAAATATTTATAATTAAATCTTAAAAAAATTATTATATAAAATGTATAAATAACTAAAATTAACAATTTAACTCTACTTCAATTGTTAATGTAGTAATAAGTAATCAATAATTAATATTATAATTTAATTTTCTATTTCCCTAATCATAGCCATCAGAGAATTCAAACAAAATTGAGGGGAAAGATTCTTTATTAGGTAACTGAATTGTTTTTATTAATTTATATTTGCATCCAATGATAATTTATAATTAATAACAAATTTTTAATTTTTTTTTTATTTATTGTTAGTGATTACTGAGTTTTTAGTTTGAATATTGTACTTAGTTTTTGTTTATGTATAATGGTGTATTAGAGGTTATATAGTTTACCCAGATCAAAATAAACATAGTTCAAATATTTAAATAATATATAGTATACAAAATAAATTGTAATTTATTCTAAAAGTATAAAGAAAAAAAAATTTTAATAATACATTGTTTATGTAATTAAGAGATTAAATCAAAAAAAATAAAATACAGCAAATGTAATGTAATCAATAGATGTATTTAAATTTAAATAGATTAATAATTATGTACAAAACTAAATTACCAAGAAAAAGGTTTCCCCCAATTTTCTCAATGTAATTTAGGAATTTTGAAAAATGACTTGTTTAAGATATATTTAATATTTTTTCAATTATTTTTTATTCAAATGTATTAAATAACACATTGTAGGAAAGTAATACATTCTTAGTTTTATTGAGATTTTGTATAATATATTGCTTTTTTAAAATACAAACAAATATAATAGCCAACATATTATTTACCAATACATCACAATTTTTATTCATATGATTAGTCATTATAAAATAATTATTAAAGTTCTTAAGTTGATGTTTTTTTTTCATTTTTCTTTATGCTAAATGTTTACAGTAAATATTGAAAAATTATAATTACATAATTTCTCAGTAAGTGCCATAAATTAATAATTTAAATGATAATTGTATTTTAATGCTTATATATAAAATACTTATAAAATTTTAATATATAAGTATGCTGAACATTTTGTAAGTTATGTAAAGGTGTTTGTGAGTAAATATTATAATTTATAATCTATTAGAATTCTGCATTTTCATACGAATTGAAAATAATGTATACTCATACAAATTATTTAAGTATAAACCAAATTTGTTGTTTTGTTAAACAATTATTTAAATTAATTTTTCATATAAGTATTCAATATCTATATATTGAATACTTATACCACACATACACACGCACATATATATATATGTCTAAAGGAATTATATCTGTAAGGATTAAGAAATTGCACTTAGAGAAGTTGATGAGTACTACAGATACTATAAATATAGAAGTACAGATTTCTTAATATTACAAAAATGTCATTGTTAATTAAAATCTAAAAATAATAAATGTAGAACTTGTGTAGTTATATAAATCCCAATGGAATGGATAATCACTATGGGAAAATAAATTATTTCATATTTACAATTTAATCATAATTGTCATTTGTTTATGTCAATTTTCAATAATAAAAATGATTTATTATTTACCCTAACATGCATATAACATGGTCGTAATAATTAAATATCAAAACATAAATTTTGATTTTGTTTACTATTTAAAAACAAATTCAAGCTATGAAATATAAATTAATTTTATAATTTATCAACTTTTGAATCATATAATTTATTTAAAATTTAATTAAATATATATTATTTATTTTTGATTTATGCATGGTAATAATTTTTGATATGAATTGCATGCATATTTTTGGAATGCTTTGTATTTCAAATCAAACTATATCATGTTATTTTATTGTACAAAATAATTTTTAAAAATAATATAAACACTATATACATAGCTACTATGTGTTAGTTTAACAAAAATACATTTTCTTCTATTATAATTTTGTTATTAGAAGTTACAAATTATTTTATAGATAATACTATAATTGCATATACTCTACATTTATACTATGTGTATGTTTTTTGTCTTAAATTTCAAATATACAAATTTAAATATTTAAAAATTCTTTTTTATCATTTTTATTTTTCAATGAATACAAGTGAGTTTCATTGATTTTGTATTTAATGTTTTATGTGGATATAAAATAATATTTAATTATATATATATGTATAATATCTAATATTCATTTAATTTAGATAATTCAATATCTTGGAACAGAAATGTAACAAATGATGACACATCAAGTATAAGCATTCAATTATTTAGGTAATTTTTTGTAGAAATAATATTGGTTTTAATTCAATTTTATTTAGCTTTAATAATTGAATAAAGACTTTTTAATGAAATATGATGGGTACAAAACAAACAAATAGTTATTGATATTTTTATCAAAAATTCTGACAATGTCTCTATTAAAATAATTATATTTAATATTCTAAACTAAATACATAGATTAAATAAGATAAAAGTTAATTAATTTATGATATTGTTTGATAAGTTTATTGTATTTTTAAAATTGTATAAGGCGAAGTTGTTTAAAAGTACCTTAATAGGAACTAGCCTTAATTTTCTACAGAAGTTTAATTCATAAATATGTTTAATAATTATAGGTCGGAATCTACACCACCAAGTCTTTTATCTAGTGAGCTAGAAACTCCACGACAAATTTCAACTATATTAACAGACGGAATATTGAATAACCACCAATCAGACGAATTAAAAAAATTGAAAGTATTCATAAATTATACATTATAAATTTTATAATATATATATTATAATTAGCTTAATACAAATATTAAATAATTTGTCGTTTGAATTTTTATTATATTGTTATAACAATTTAAGGTGGAGTTAGAAGTACAAAAAACATTAGTATCATCTCTTGGTGAAAAATATAATGCATTAGCACTTAAACATTTACAATATAAATCAAAAAGAAAAATGCAAATTGAAGCTTTAAAGTAAACTGTTCAAAATATATATATTATAGCTAAATGCTGTATTAAATTATGTATTTTTATTTTTTAGGGGTAATTTAGAAGCTGATCTATGTCAAATGGAATCTCTCAAGGCACAATTAAATATACAAAAACGTAGATTAAAAACAGAAGAAGAGTTTCGCAAACAAGTTGAAACAGATTATAGAACTTTACAAGAAGAAAAACGCAATACTGATTATCGGTAACATCTTAAAATTAAAATTTTTAAATATTTATGTTGTATTATTTTATTATTTCGTGTAGAATTTCAGTATCAGAAAATGAGGTTCGTAATACTGTAAGGCATCTCAATGTGTTGCATAAAAAAGTGACAATGTTAGAAAGCGCTAATGCTGATTTATTATCAAAGCATTTACATTTTGTTTATAAAGATTTACATATGCCTAAAAAGAGCACAACATGTGATTGCATAACTGCTATTTCTGATGATAAAAATAATTATTAATTATTAAAAGTCAAAAAACTTTTTTGTAAACTAATTAATAGAATTTTTCTTGTGTAATAATGAAATGTATAACTATGTAATCATAAAATCAATTTATTTATTTTGTATTTATTTCAGAATATATAACCAATATATTTATTTAAAATATTATATATATTTTTTATTAAAAATCTTAAACACATTTTACATAAACGATTACATTAATTATTATTGTGTGTGCCATCTATAAATATATTTCTTCCATTAATTGTGCCAAATTATAAAAATAAAGTATTGATTTATTTTAAATGTTAAGTTTGTTATTATCTGTTGTTGCTTCTGCTACGCTATAAACTCCTTTAAGTAATTTTCCTTGGTATTTTTGTGTTGGATCCTTAGGAGGATGATATGGACCTCGGTCACCTGCATATATATAGCTAAATATAATTATTTAAGGAATTCACTATAATATGTGTATATATTTAATAGTTTTTAAAATACATTTTTAATGATTAAAATTTTAATTAGAATCATACTTTAATAATATAATTTAAATTTAAATATTTTAAAGGATACGGTAGTCGAAGTACCCAATAAGTACTTTGGGTAAGTTCAATGGGTGTATCAAATCCAGTTACAAATATTGGTCCACCATTTTCGTCAGGTTGCACCATGGGATTTAAAGTAACATGTACAGGTGCTTTAGGGGTTACTACATGGATTCTCATTAGCTGAGCCATCAGAGGAACAGAGCTGTCAAACAGATTTAAAAATAAAACTATAATTATATAAATTATCAAAAACTAAATAAATTTATGAAACACAGGTTCATATTATTGCAAGAGTTACCTGCAAGGGCATGGGTAATATAATGGCATATCTGAGTTAGATACTTTATTTCCATTTTCTTTCACAATACCATTACTTGCAGTAGTTAAAATTTTATCTGGAGCTGCACACATAAATCGATGACCTCTTGGGCATTCATATTCTACTCCAATAAATATTTTAACGGAAAATTCTATATAAACATACATTGAAAGTTGAAATAATTACATAATATAATTACCCATAATGTTACCTCTAGAACCTTTGGTTTTTCGTCCCCGTTGAATAGGAGATAAATTAATTTTGTTTTTATCAATATTCCAATATCGATCTCTAGGGTGATGTTCTAATCTTACTGTAACATCCCAAGGTAGGAGATACGCTGTAGAATTTAGGAATCCAGGGTGCTGTGATTCTTGAAGTCCTATATTGTGTGAGTACAAACAAGACGACCCTAGACATACTAAAGACCATGATGGGAATTGTGGCAATAAACTACTAGGGGATTCAGTATGCAACATGCCAGGTAAATATTCTGTAGTACTTGGTTGTCGAACTAATGATTTTTCTAAAAAAATTTATTTTAGCTTAAGTATACATAGTAAATGTATCAATATAATAACGTCTACCTTTTGTATCACTATCTGTATCAGTTACTCTAATAACAATCTGATTGCCTGAAATGGGATCTTCAGCTTTTTGTCTGTTAATCAACTCGACCAAAGTGAAGCCTTGTCTATCTGGGACTTCATGGTTTCGAGATGCTTCACCCAAAATATCATTTATTGGATCTATAGAATGACAACTTGCAAAAATTCCTGAACATAAATTCTGTGTTTTACTAAAATATTAAATTGTTAAAAAAAATTACGAATACATTTTTTATAGCTATTTTTACCTCCTAAACTTAGACCTTGTGTGTGTCCCATTTGAGTTGGTGTGTGTAATAAGCCAGCACTATTTTTCCTACCAGCAATTACTGGTGGCTTTGCAAATAATTGTGCCGCTCTGTGTAAAATATATTTATATCATTGTGACATTATACGGTAAAATTAAAGTTTATCTGAATTTCTGACCTATAATCTTGTGTACTAGGTTCAAACACTGGAAAATTAATTTGATCTAAACAACCACAGATACAATCATTGGCCATAATTTGATAGAAGTCATAGTTGGCTGATCTAATTGTAAACGGATCTTCACGAGTACCTTGTTTATGACCACAGTTACATGCTGACATATACATAACACTGCTTGAATGCTCCATACTGGGTAATTCATCTTGATTAATCTGGCTGTAAAGCCATCAAAAATGAATATTCTAATATCTACTTATGAGTAACTTAATAAATTTAATATTACAATGACATTTAAATTTCTACTTTTTATGGATTAAGTTATTAAAATATACACAATAAAACCTCTATTTATGAAAATTGTTAGAGTATGAAAAATAATTAATGGTTTTCCTTTTAATAAAATATATTTATTAAATAATATTAAGGTATTTAGTTAACCCCAATGGTACATAAATGGGTTTTACTATATATTTTAAAATTTGTATTGTTTTTAAGTTATTAATTATACTAATAACTATTATGTTATGTTTTATCAAATAAACAAAATAGCATGCATTAACATTTTTATAATTGATGAAAATAATTTAAATGGTTTAGTATCATATAAAGAATCTTCAAATTACAAAATACAAATACAATTTAAATAAAATAAAATAACAAGTTTTCTTTTATTTAAGATAAACCAATTTATTACAAATTATAAGAAAAAATAGTATATAATAAGTAATAAAGTGTTAATAGAAAATTGAACTAAATACTTTTAATTATTTAGACATTTTTAGTTAGTTTTAAAATGCATTTTTAGATTTATGAGACAATAAACTATATAAATTAATTACCTAGACCTTTATCATATGGTTAAATATATTTTAATTAATTTGGAAAAACAAAAAACATACTTTCAGTAGATTGTATACAATCATGTTATAAATAGCATATATGGGTTGTAATGATTAACAATATTAACAATTATTAATATAATAAATACATAGTTTACTACTTTGTAAAACTGAAACAAAATACCGTTAACTAATATTAATGAAATGTAATAGGACAATTAAAATGTTATTTTCCATATATATTTATATACATATTGTGTAACTTACATATCTTAAATTATTGGAAATATTTTCCATAAATAAAAATATGAGTTTATTTTCCTTAAGGCCTATTCATGTTATAACTTGTATCTTTTAGTTTTAATGGATACATATATTTACAATGTTTAATGGATGCTTCTTCATATAAATGTGAAACATATAAGAAACCATGCATGTATATATTATACGTAATTTATTTCCCTACTATAGCAAAATTGATTTATCTTTTACATGTTTAGTTATTTCATATTATTTAAATTTGAAAGGCAGAAACTGAAGGAATACAATTTTTTATAAAAAAATGACTTATTAATTGCATTTTAAATTTAGATATAGACTCGTTATATTTACTCTACTTATAAATACAATATTTAATAAGATGATAGTTATTAAAAAAAAAAAAGCATAAGAGAAAAATCCTACAAGTATATAACTATTAATAAGGAGAAAATATCCTACTATAAAAATATTTAAATATTGTTAAATATTAATATGTATTTTTTACTATTATAAACTAAAAAGCGCAGTTTTAAAACTATAATTTACATTAAACATACAAAACAAATTAAAATTGTAACTACGGAGAAAATTTATAATAATAAAATTTTTTTAATATTCGCATGCAAGTATAAGTTAAACTAAATAATAACATAATATAGCAAGCTTTGTTAACCATCCAGGTTTAAAAATAAAATCTACTTGTCATCTTGTTCTGGTTCCTTTATAGGTCCATCAACTGTACCCCCTTTATGTAAAGGCTGTGTACATGGATTTTGAGTCAAAGAAAGAGTTTCACACATTTGACGACCTGACTGCCATAATTTGTCGCAATCTTGTATTAATATCTGAACATAATCTTCAAATAAAGGGCCACGAGCATGTTGAGCAAATACTGAAAGTGCTTGAGCTACCTATAATAGAAAAAATAAACTTTCTATTTATATTAACTTAATGTTTCATACCTTAGTTTCATGATAGTTTCTATTATAATGTGTTGGCAAATTATCCTGATATGCAGCCATGGCAATAGGTTGAACTTTGCGGCATCGTCTTTCACTAAAATTTGTATCTATATCTAAAAACGATCTTAATGATTCCAAAGCTACTTCAGATTCTTCATCAAGATCCTTGGCTAGTACAAATAAATTGTACATTTCATTTGCAACTTGACACCATGTACCAATTGCTGGAGCCTTAAAAGTTAAAATACATATTATAAGATAATTTAAAATACAAACATGAATTTCAAAAAGTACTCTATTGATAAATAAGAAAAACTAATATAATAGTAATTATATAATAATAATTGTTTTAATTATATTAACATGAATTGCAATATTAAAATTTATTTTTTATATTTCTGTATTCATCACTAGTGGACTATAATAATGTTTGTTAACTATTTAATCAATATCAATATTTATCAATGAACAATTTTATATTCAATGTAGATATTAATTTTAATATATTTTAAAATATATAAAATAAATTTTACAAAATTAAGCTTATAACATGCATACATTTTCTAACTTAAATGTTTAACTGTAATTACTTTATACATAATTTAATTTTTTAATTTTATAAGTTGTCAAACATATTGAATACAAAAATATAATAGAATTATAAAAAATTGTTTATTTTCTATGTATATTTGTTTATTTTTATTATAGTAGTCTATCTTAAAATAAAATATGTCATTACCTCAAAATAGTTTGAAACAGTAATAGCATGTCTACCAATATTATCATCAAATCCTTTCTTAAATGCAACTTCAATGTGATCAAATAAAAATTTTTTTATATTATGATCTAAAAACAATTTTTATTAAATAAATAATAGAAATAAATTCCCTAATTCAAATTAGTATAATCTAACTTTTATTTAAATAATCTTTCTCTGATATATCTTCAACATCACAATCATTGAAATTATCTTTAATTTCTATAAAACAAATATGTTATTATAAGTCAATAAGTAATTAACAATAATTGTATGTTATGTATACATACCAACAGATGAACTATTGCACATATTTATTAATGAGTTGGTTAAAAATTCATCCCAATCTAGAACTTGATCAGGAGAATCATCCATAAATACATATTCTTGATTAGCTGGAATTGCAAATAGAGAATTGACGCTGAATTAAAAAAAATTTTTTTTTTTAATTTACATAAATATGTATAAAATAAAAACAAAATATTGTTTTATACCATATATTTGAAATAATTCGTTTTTTTCGAAGAATACTATAAATTTGATCTTCCAAGGAATGTTCAGCTTTTTTTAAACCTGGATGACATGGTCCATATGTTTGCCTGAATAAAATTGTTAACATATATTTTATGTTAAAATTATTTTAATTAATAATAGTTATTAATTATACTTAGTTTTTTTAAATTCGTTTGGACAAGTTTCGTAATAAAATAACAGTCTTGGAGAACATAGTCTAGTATTCTCTATCCAGGTTAATGATACATTAGGTATTTTTGACAAAGCTGATTTTATTGCATTAAGAAATTTTGAACTGAAATATTAAATATAAACGTTAATAGGTATCTAATTTATAATCATTTAAATAATTTTTAAAAATTAACCGTGAACAATCTAGAGCTTTGAAATAGCTTAAATAGCTTGCATCAAATACAGGAACTGGATGTGTTAGTATAAGAATATGAGATATACTAAATAAAAATAATAATGAACAAGCATAATTGTATTTGAGTGATGACCAAACTCTCAAAAATCCCTAAAAAATATACAACAGAATGACAAAAATATTTATTATTATAATAAAATAAAATTACATTTTAAAAAAAATATTTTTTTACCTTTTCCTCAATTTCAATTGACAATTCTTCAATGTTTTGTGTAATTGAATGACTATCAAAAATACCATTTAAATGTAGATAAATTATTCCACCTGATTCGTCATAAAAACATTCTATTGTTGGCTAAAAATAAATAATACATTTATAACAAATATTAATATTAATTATTTAAACGAACCATACATCTTTGTTTAAATCATTGTTTTCAATGTTAAAAATATAAGATATAAAATAACTACATATCTACATGCTATATCCTATTTAATATAAAAATTAGTATTTAATATAGCTTACCTATTCTATATTTAATTATACAATTGTTACACATATAATATTATTATGTTATGTTACCTGAAGTTTTGAATTTGAATTAGCTCGAACTAAAGAAGAATTGAATATTGGACGATCATAAAAATCATTTACAAAGCGAGCCTTGCATGATTTTGTGGTCAATGAAGATTTTCCAAATATAGAAACAACAATAGTTGGTTTTGTAGGATTTCGTATTGAACTAAAATAATATTAAAAAAATAAAAATTATAATAAGAGACGTAGGATATATTAGTTAAAAATAGAATGAGCAATGTATTGCTATAATATAATAGTCTAAATTATGACAAATTTAAAGGAATGATATTTCCTTTTTAATTATAACTTGGATTGTCTATATTTATAATTTAATGGTTCATGTAATATGTTTTGACATGACAAATGTTAAATTACATTTTACCATTTTCTACACTTATTGATAAGATAAAATATAAACGAATAAGTATAATTAAATGTAATAAAAATGATTTATTTTCTTGGTGTTAATAATTCTTATTTATAAATGAACAAAGATTTTACACTATGTTAATTTTATACACAAATTGCATAAAAATAATATTAACGTAATAAACAAACTAAAAGCCAATTTGGGTAAGTTTTATTTTAACACAATTAAATTGACTAAGTTTTTATTTATAATTCAACAAATATTGACAATTCTTAAATAAAGTATTACGCTTTAAGAATAATTTACCTCATAAATTGTTCATCAAAAGGTAAAGACACTTTCTTATACTTCATATTTTGAAAATTTCTTAAAGTTAATGTGCTACTTTACAAATCAAAATATTGGTATATAATTTACAATAGTAAAACAAAAATTATAAATCATATTTATTTAGATTCTATATATTAACGTTTTTAAAATATCCTATAATTAAAAAATATCTGATAAATTACGTAAAAAATAAAATAAGTATAAAAATAATAAATAAATAATGATTCGCAAAATACTAATTGCTAATAAATAAATTACAAAGGAAACTTCATTATTTATTAGTTAAAAATTAAAATAAATTACGACGGCAAACTGGAATTATGGTTTAAAAATGAATTTTGTGTTAAGCCATTATCATATTTCAATAAATAAACATCGAGATAATGGACTATAAATTAAGCGCTCTCTATGTGCAGAATTTTTATAATGAACAATTTATCAAAACATAATTTATTAAATAATTATAAGAAAATAATTAGTTAAATACGATTGAGGATATGAGGACTGCTGGTGTGTGCGTGGAGGATGTGGGAGATCGAGCTAAATAGAAGATTTAGGACGAAGGTGACCGACCCCAAATAGATGGAATATAGGCGAGAGAAATGATGATGAATAAAAACAAAATATGCTAAATATTAATTGTCAATTTATACATTTTTTCTTGACAGATTATATGGATCATAGATCTTGATTTTAATCATTAAGGTTAATATGAAATATTCTATCTATTGTATTTTGTGATTCATAATATCATAAAATGTAACAAAATTCAGCTGTCAAATTTTGAATACAATAGTAAATTTTTAGTGGAACTATCATCTATCATCAATCTATCAATCTACTGTATTTCAGGTATACTATCGGATTATCATCACTTGATTCATTATTCCCTTTCAATTTGTATGCAGTGTAAGCATAGGAAAGGGAATAGTATACTAAAGTAACACTGTACATTATTTATAAATTATATTCGTACTATTATAGTATACTTATTACTATTATTATTTAAGACTCTTTATTGTAAATCGGTACTTACATTATATGTTATGTTTACCAAATAAATATTTTTCTCTTCTAATGTAATTAATACTTTTTTGGTTTTCATTTAAATTACTTTTATTTCTATATTTAACCATAATGTAAGTATAGTCATCGTTTAATTTTATTGTTCGGAATAAATTAATGTCAAAAATTAATTTAAGCCTGTATTAAATTTAATTTTTATTGTTATGTGTCTCATTATCACCCTCGTCTTTATCCCATCTGTTTGGGGTCGGCCACCTTCGTCCTAAACTTCCATTTGCCCCGATCTCCCAGCAGTCTTCATAACCTCCTCAATTGTATTCAACCACTTCTTTTTTGGTCTTTCCCTTCCTCTTCTTCCTTCCACACTCAATTTCATAACTGTTCTTACTGCTTCTGAATCTTCTCTCCTCATAATATACCCAAACCATCTAAGTCTATTCTCCTTCATTTTATCCATAATCGACGCTATTCCTATGCTTCCTCTTATATATTCATTTCTTATCTTATTTTCTCTTTATCCCACTCATCCATCTAAGCATTCTCATTTCGGCTACGCTCATTTTCTGTTCTATTTTCTTGTTCACTGTCCAACACTGAACCATATAGCATTGCTGGTCTCACTACACTCTTATAGAACTTGCCTTTCAGTCTCATTGGAATTTTCTTATTGCACCAGACACCAGATGCTTCTCTCCAGTTGATCCACCTATACCTAATATTATACTTCACATCCTCATCAAACCCCCTATTATTTTGTACAAAAGACCCTAAATACTTAAAACATTCAACCTCCTCTATTCTGTCCCTATCTATTGTCAATCCACTTGTCGTTTCATCTACTTGTTCCTTTTCCTCAAACTTATACTCTATATACTCTGCCTTCTATTAATCCTTAATCCCTTCTCTTCCAGAGCTAATTTCCATAAGTCAATCTTTGATTAATTTCTCCCCTACATTCCTCTACCAACTAAATATCATCCACATACAACATACACCATTGTACCTGTCCCTGTATCTTCTTTGTAATCGTATCCATTACTACCGTGAAAAGTTAAGGGCTTAAAGCCGATCCCTACTCATATCTTAAAACCTTCTGTTTCACCACATACATTTTTAACGCTTTATTGTTATGTGTAATTGCGGATTCAGGAAGAGGGCTATTTTATAGAAATCATATAAATACAAAACTGAATAAAATTTGTCTATAAATATTAAAACTATTTCAGATATGCTTAATATATATATTTTCTTTATAATAATTTTTAAAAACTTGAATATTTTTTTAAATGCCTATCATTGTTTTAGGAATTCAAGTAATAGTGCAACAAGTTCAGTTTCTATTGATTATTCTAATAGTTATGACCCAAATTATAATAACAAATCAAATGAAATTACATTAAACTCTGAAGAGGTGGTAACTTTATTTAAAATAATTATAATTATTTATTATGAATTCTGAAATTTGATTAAATTAATAATTATTACAATTAGTTTTATTTATTTATTTTATGTACGCATAAATACATCTTTTTTGTAATTAATTTATTCTGTGTAACTATTAGACAGTAATTTTATCAGTCTATTGGAAAAAGGGTATGCTGGGAGCTGCATCTTATAATAGTCATCTATCTGAAGTAATATATCACAAAAAACGTATTTATATATTTAAAACGAATAATATATGTTTATTTTTTTTAATTTAATAGATACAGATAATGCACGATGTCATGGAAAATAATTTGGAATTTAAAATTTTAAATGCATTATTTATTCAAATCAGACCTACGTAAGTTATATAGATTTTATTGAACTATTTAATACTTATTATACTTAACACAAATATTAAAATAAAAGAATTTTATATTATAGAAATATTGTAGTATGTAATTTACAAGATGGAATGTTTTTAAGGATAATCAGGCAGTTAGCTTATGATGGCAAAATAAATGTATATACTAATCCAACTAATATTGATGATTATAAATCAGACGAAAAAGTGAATATATTATCAGGACAATGTTTCAGTTAGTGTTTTAATAATTAATTTATTTTAATGTAACTATATAGTTAATGTGCTATAACAAAATTACATAATTATTTAAATAATTAATAATTGTGTATATCTAAAAATATCCAAATTAGGAAAATTGTTTACAAAATAATGCGATATAATACTTTTTATAACATTTTAATTTATTTAAAATTCAAAATTATTTTACACATAATGTATTTATTATTTTTAGAATATGAAAGTTGTGAGTCATTAATTTTGTCTATGCCATTGGCATCTGCACCTAAAAATGAAAAATCTCGGAATCATTATATACGTAGTTTGGTAGATTTCACTCAAGAATCAGTTGTGTGTGCATTAGGTGCATTATTATATTTTATGAATACTCCGTTGGAAAAATTAAATTTACCAACCAATTTCACTATAATGTCATTAAGAATTCTTAACATGGATGATGTAGTTTGGCTTGATATTAACACATATAAGTCGTTAAAAATATTTTCTGCACATGAATACCCTTCTGCAAACAAATGGTTCATCAATATATCTAAAAAAGGTCCAAGCATTTTTAGTTTATTAAATAGATGCAACTCGACTTTGGGTTCCAAATATTTAAAGAATATTTTAGCTCAACCGAACAAAAATCTTAATGTATTAAAAAACAGACATGAAGTCATAGAGTTTTGTCTACAACATTGTAATAAGAGCGTAATATTTTCATTGATTAATTGCATTAAACAATGTCATTGTGTACTAGTAAGTAATATATTTTAAGTTAATTAATTTAAGGCTAATTAATATGATTCATAAATATTTAAATATAATGGTCAGTGAATTTAATAATTGAATTGTTTATTAATTTTAAATTATAAAATACCCAATTGTGATATAAAAATGCTTATTCATATAATAGCATCTGATTTCTATAGTTCTATAAGTAGGTATCAGATATCCAGTATTTGTAATTAAGAGAAAAAAAATTAATATTTTGTTATCATTATTTTTCAGAAATTTGAATTAGTTACTTAACTAGATAGTTGATTTTAAATTATTAATAAAATATACACCAACGAGTTCATGAGAAAACCATAATATTAATCAAGATTTCCATTACTTATGGTTTATGGGATTATTTATTCACATATTTTTGTAGTTGGATGGATAATTTAATACTTTAATATTTGATACTCCAGTAGTATAAATGTTTATGGTACTACTAAACATTGTTATAGTTTATGGGATTTTATAATTTATTTGATTCTAAATGTTTCTAATTCCTGACATTATTAATTCTATTTTTTAAATATCTTATTTTTAGTCTACTATGGTAAAAATAAATTGTGGTAATGCTTCAATGTATCAATGGAAATTATTATATCAAGTAAATATTTACATTATTGTTAGAATATAATCTACAAATGTGAACTTACTTTTTAAATGTTTTACTAACAAAAATTAATTTTTTATACCAAATATTTTTTTATTATTACATTATGATATTACCGTAAAATAATATTAGTATATTATTATACCACAGATAAGGTTAATAATAGGCAAATATTCCTATTTAAATTTACTCAAAAAATGTGAGTTAGTTCAATAAGAATATAATTAATTAAATTAATAAGTATTAATTAAAATAGGTATTGTAATTATTTATATAACGCAATCTAAATTAAATATAAATTTTACTTTTAATATTTGTTATTTGGATTAAATTTAATTTGGAGATTTAAATATAGTTATTGAACAGATATCCATCAAGTATAAATTGAATTATCACAATTAGCCGGATATCGTTTTTTTTATTATTATTATTTATTTAACTACAATAAAAATTTGTTCAATTGTAGGCAGGAAGATCTTAACTTTTATTTGATTATAGTACAAGTTTAATATTATAAAGCTACTAGTAAATTTATATTTAAAAAATATGTCGATATACTTTTAATTTAATTTTTTTTATGGTCTAATATACTTTACTATATTTAAAATATTCAATTTAAATAATAAAACGTTTAAAAACGTAATGAAAATCACATTTTAAATAAATTATACGATATAATTGAATTTCAGACAGTTATAAATGCTATTACAATTGGAGAAATCTGTGAAAAATATTCTGAAAATGTTACATTTTTTAAAAAGGTATGTAGTTAATAATTAATTTAATCTATTCATAAGTGTTTTTAAGAAACTAATTCAATTTATGGTGAAATATGTATTTGATGTAATTATAGATAAAAGAATCATTAAAAGATAGTCTTTACGCAATGGTACATTCTATGTCATGTATTGACTTTGAACAATCAATTAAACAAAATAAATTTATTATCAAAACTGGATTTATGCCAGAACTTGATGAAAGTAAATTGACAAATTATTAATAAATTATACTCGTTATTTATAAAAAAATTAATTAAAAATTTTTGTAGAAAAATCAATAATCAGAAATATACCTCAAATATTGGATGAAACTACATTACAAGAATTAAAAAACTTACCTCCTTATATTAATGAATGTTCAGTATGTAGAATGCCAGAAATTGGATTTTTATTATGTATTCCATTTTGGAAGCCTTCTAATGAGATGACTGAAAATGATTATATAATCCAAAATTTGGAATTTAAGGTATAATTTATTTATTTATAAATAGTTAATTTATGATGTTTCAGCAATAAATTTAAAGTATATAATAACTATTTATTGATTCTAGTTTCGCTTAACAGAAAATATTTATTACAAAACGTCAAGGTGTTTTGGTTTGTATATTAATATTGATATATGTTTTTCAATCATAATATTTTATATTAATGTTGTTATTAGAGTTAGATCAATTCTATAGTAAAATTGAATCGAGTATTATTCGAGAAGAATTTCGAACTATGTTAGAACTGTCTAACCTCATTATACACTGTTGGATAAATGATTTACACGCAATTTTAATATTAATTGCTGAATTAGATTGGTATGTAGTATTCTTAAAAATATAATGTTTAAAGATAATAAATTAAAGTATTATGATTGTTATTTAACTGTACAAAAAGAGTAAGAATAATTTTAAGATGACTATCAATCTTTATTTTGGTTATTGATATTCTTAAAATATTGTTTTAAATTTATCATAATAGTCTACATAAATTTACTACTAATTTAAGAGAATTAAAAATTTTTTTTACCAACACTATATAGTATTATGAAACAATCCCAAATTTATTAAGTATTGCATATTGTATAGAGATTATTAGTAAATTATATTAACAATCATTTTGTTATGTACTTAAAGATTTGACCATTTTTGTGTTTATATTACATTTAAAAATGTATTAAAATTTGAAATTGATTTTATAAGAATTATTCTTAAGTAATTAAATTGTTATTATTTTTAGCTTGGTAGCATTTGCAGATGTTGCTCAAGATTTAAAATTAATTAGACCTAGAATTCTTCCACAAGAACTATGTGTAATTAATATAATTAATGGTCGACACATTTTACAAGAAAAATATGTAGACAAATTTATACCTAACAGTTATAGTTCATCAAAAATAAATCAACCCATTAAAATTTTAACTGGATTTAATTCAAGTGGAAAAAGTGTTTATTTAAAACAGGTCTAAAATTAATTTGACTTAATTGTTGTATAAGCTATAAGCTATATTTTATTCTGCACAGATAACATTAATAACATATTTATGTCATGTTGGATGTTATGTACCAGCAGAGTATGTAGAAATGAGTGTATTGGATCATATTTATACTCGAATTCAATCAACCGAATCTGTTAGTACATTAATGTCAGCTTTTATGGTGGATCTAAAACAAGTTAGTAATTTTAAAATAAAATGTTTACAAAACAAGTATAGTTTATAATTTCCTAATTAAATTTAAACATTTGTTTACATTACTTATACTAACAAATAGATGTCAGTTGCTTTAAATGAATCAACATGTAGATCCCTTGTAATATTAGATGAATTTGGGAAAGGTACGTGTGAAACTAATGGTTTAGCTTTATTATTAGCAAGTATAAGTAATTTTGCGCATAGACCATTACATTTATTACCTCACGTTATTATTTCCACTCATTTTCATTCATTACCAAATCTTCTTCCACAAATAATAAATAAAGAGATTTTGTATCAAAATATAAAAGTAAGTTATTGTTTAGATAATATGAACAATATAAAAGAAAAAATATTATATGTTTTAGTATCTAACCATGAGTTATAGAATAGAAAATTTCACAGTTAAATGCTTATATAAGGTAATTGATAAAATAGAGGACCAAAATATGAGTATGGCACATATTGTAGCAGCCCAGAATGGATTACTAACCCATATTATTGAAAGAGCTAATGAGGTATAATGTTTAATAATTAAAAAATTATTTCTTGCTGAACTATAAATTAATCACTTTATTAGGTTTTTCAATTAATTCAACATGGTGAATGTGTAAATCAAATGCTTGATAATCTTAGACATAAACTATTTGTAAGGTAAAGATAAAAGTAGTATTAGTTTTATAAATATATTATTAGTAATAATTATAATATAGATTTTAATGTAGATGTATGTTGAACATGTTATATATATATATATATATAAGTATTACAAAATATGAGTACTTAATATTTTAATTAATTTTTATAAAATATGTATATTTTAAATAATACGTATGTGTAATATTACGTGTTTTAATTGTTGTTTAGATATACCTTTTTAAAATTATAATAAATAATTACCACGACATAAACTTAATTATGAATTATACTACAGAAACTGTTGCAATACAAATTTACTACTTTGTGATTACTATTTAGGGATATAAATGAAGGGCACATAGCCTAAAATAATTAACGAAATTTTACTTTATAAAAATTAATTAGAGGCCGGCACTTAAGGCATATAAATATACTAAAATAAATAACAATAAATTACTTTTTAAAATAAGTCAATTTACACTATTTATTGCATATATAATGTGATTTAAAAACATGCGAGGAATATAAAGTACAGAAAGAGACTTGGAAGTAAACAATTTATTGTGATTTTTGGCATTATAATTTTAATTTAACGATATAATTAATTTTATCGTATATTTTATGAATTATTATTATATTATTTTACGCTTCTATGTGATTTTTTTTTAGAAGAAAACAGTTTATTATAAAAGTTCTTGGCCTAATGCAAAATGAAATTACAGATAACGTTTATAATGACTTAGTAGAAGATTTGGAAAATATAAGGTATCCATAAAAATTCTCAAATAAAATGAATTATTCCTTTTATATTTCCCTAATTTAGATTTAAATACTATTATAAAATATAAAACATAGTTTAGGATATTAACATGTAATTCGTATTTTCAACCTAAGTACTAATAATTTTAATTTATAATATTGTATACATACATTGATATATGAAATATAAATATTGGATAACTTCTTGTCATGTAACAAATAAACTATAATATATATAAAAATAATTATAAAATTGTTACGAATTATTATTATATGAAATAAACTCGATAAGGGTTATATCTAAAAAAGTATATAATGTGTTCTTTAAACAGTTATAAACATTTTAAATTAATTATAAATGCAGATAATTCTGAATAATTAAGTTGTTTCATTGGTCAAAATTGATAACAATGATATATATTTAAAAAAAATTCGAGCTTATGTTATTTGTAATTTGTGACTAAAAAATAAAAATTATATAGCCGAAAGTTTTATTTAATTGTTCTTACATTATATAGTAAGATTATAACAAATATAATGGACTTGAAGTAAATAAGTACTTCTTTGTATAGTAAGTGAATTAATAGTAATTGATTTTGTCCTTTATGACAATTTCATAATAGTATGTTATATTACAGTAAAATAACAATTTTCTTCCTAAGTTTCCTAATGGCCAGACAAAATGAGTCTAATAGAAATAATTATATTTTTAAAATATATATGTATACAAAACAATAAAAGTCTAGCATAATTGGCTTATATTATTATAAATAGCGTCGTCCATCGCGACGGATAACCGGCACCAGACAGCACAGGTCTAAGCACAAGCGGCGCAACATGCCCGACTCCGCCGTCACGTAATCTCTTCCGCCGTCGTCAGGTTTGACTTATTAATTTATGACTTTGGTTTTTTAAACATTTTATTTTCGCCCCGAGTATAATACGTGTATATGTATATACATATGTAGGAATATATACATTGTACGTTGATTTGGACGAGAAAATTATATAATGATTTCTATTCGTGTCGTTTGTATATTTTGTCGTTGAAACCCCCCCCGGTCGGTATTTGGGACACGATCCGGAGTTATCGTAACGGATAATTTTGTCGCGCTTGTGATTACTAGGCGCGAAAATACGCGTACGCTAGAGAACAGTTTGTGTATGTAAATGTATACGTAGACAGTGAATGGCGTACTTAGACTCTAATTTCGGAGGGAGGAAATTGGTTAATTTTTAAATAAATAAATCGGACGACCCTGACGAAACAAAACACGTCATAAACTTTAATAGATTATTCGTTATTTGCGAACGCGTTACATTATGACGTGTATTGAAGTTTAAAAATATTTTAGTTTTTCGTTATTATTGATTTTTTTTAAATTTTCGGTGGGAGGGATTTATCCCTCTAAGTACGCGCTACTGTAGATAGTTTACATATATCGTAAATAAAACGACCGGTAGGAACGTGAGACTCGGCATACTGATTACGTGCGAACGCTAATCGGACACGACTTACTAAACGGGCAGTCGGATTATATAAACTTCTCGAACGGAACGAATGAATCGTTATTTGGAGCGGGGAGGAAATTGACGAACACGCGTTGTGTTCGATTGGTTTTTTCGTATCAAAAAAAAAAACCCTCGTTCGAGGGATTTGTTGAAAGTATTGCTCGAAATTCGCACGGAACGGATGTTGTCCGGGCAACGGGTGCGTTCAATGCGGGAACGTAAAAATAGATTTAAAGCGCGTTCATCTGATACGGTAGTATCGTCTATATTTGGCGACAGTTTCGGCCGAATCCGTTCGCCGAATTGTCTCTATATCGTCGGAAATAGGGAAACATAGACAGCCGGAACCGAGTCGGCGGACACAATACGCGACCCGGTGCACATTTCGACGCCAACGTCCGTATACTACGGATCGATTAACCGTCGGTCGCTTGGTGAGCGAAAAACCGCGACGGCCCGGAATGTCGGGCAGAAAGTAACCCGTTAGCAGTGCGACTTTAACGTTCGTCCAGGAGGGACCGGCCCCTTCATCGAGTCGGTAAACAGCGGAGGTAGGCACTTGGCGTGACAACTCCGTCGTGGACGCAGGAGGAGGTAGCGGTTAGGCCGCTAAATCGGGGATGAAAAGATTGTTTTGTATTCTTTTTTATTTTATTTCGCGCGGAAGATGTAAATGGCTGCCCCGTTGCAAGGGGTAAATTGAAGATAATTAAATTTTAATTAATTAATAATTAATTTAAAATAATTAATTCGAAGTAAATTAAAGACGTAAATTGCTGCCCCTGTCACCGCGCACCATTCACGCGATAGTTCTTAGGATTTTTGTGAATTAGACTCAATGTACGGGGGGCGAGGTAAAACAACGTG